>JAWPHD010011311.1:0-85122 GCA_037043455.1 Cyrtodaria siliqua
TATTTTCAAAATAAGAAGTTGTATAAAAAAATGTTTAAAGAAAAAACTCATTTTTGGCTTTTCTCTTAAAAATCAATGTTTTGACGTTAAAAGTTTTCGTTGAACTCATTTTTTATTTAAAATGGTAGAGTAAGGAAAAGCTATCATAAGAAGGAGAATTAACTTGTGATGGGTTTGGCGTGAAATGAAACTTGTATCTATGAAACACTTCAAGATACAAGTGTTTAAAGTTGGGCAACATTTTGTGAAATTTTCCCTTTGTCCCACGTGAAATCCATGTAAATTTCACAGTGTCCAACCTCTTTGTTATTAGGTCTGTGTTATTATGTATTGTTGTTTTCTTTTGAAGAAAATAAGTCGTGATTTTAATATTGAACCACGTATTTTGCTTTAGCCTCTGGCCTATAGATAAGACTTATAAACCCACTTATAGCTACTAATCTGTGGTATGTCTTTATAGGTCGGCATTGTAGGCAGAACAGGGCCGGAAAGAGCTCCTTGACTTTGGCTTTGTTCCGGTTGATAGAACCAGCTACCGGAAGTATACAGATAGACGAACATGACATAAGTAGTCTTGGACTATTTGATCTCCGCTCAAATCTCACAATTTTACCACAGGTAAAACTGCAAATACTATTTCAATGACAAATGCTTAATTATTATGATAGATGGATACTTTTATTGACTTCAGCTATTACAGTTTTTCATGATTACAAATATATGATTATAATACATACATCTATCTGTCGCTGTTGTTGCTGTTACTGCTGACAAGTCGATGAGTACGTTATTGATGGCGTTTAATGTTATATTTTGATGACAATATGTCCATAGACTAAGTAAGGTTTGGTTCGTACAAGAACTGGTGCACACCTCCAGCGATCCCTTTCACCGCGTGATTTCTTTCAACTGCATGTGTTTCGGTGGCTGCGTTGTATAAATACTAAACGTCTTGTTCGGCTTTTATCTAGTATAGTTAGATGTCTAAAGCTGGTTTTAAATTATCATAGTACGTGTTAAAGGAGGTATTTGTTTTAGTATTTGTTTTAGAATTGTTTAACTACATTATTTGTGATAAAAATAAACTAAATGAGCCATAAACCACCAAAAGAAATAACATTGATTATGTAAAATAAACAACCAGAAGAATGTAACTATAGTTACACGCCAGGGATTATATATATTTTACTTGGCGGTAAAATAAATTGCAATGTTTTGCAAAGCGAGCGTCATGTGTAGCTATCGATTATTTGCTCGGCGTGACAGCTATATATAACTTTGTGAAGTATGTATGGACTTACACGAGTTATTGTAATGTATAATTATTAATTATTGTGCTGTATTATAGGAAAATGTTAATGTTACATTAATATTTTCACGTTTAAATTAATAGCTTTTTAATTTTTTTAGAATCAGTTGAGCCTAAAGCCCGATCTACTCCCTTTAAAGTGCGTAAAATAGATGCGTGAACTGAATGAAGAAAAAACGCGATCATATATATCATCATTATAACACTTGCACATTTACAGGAGCCCGTACTCTTCTCCGGAACCCTACGTACCAATATTGACCCGTTAGACAAGCACACCGACGAGGCTATATACAGGGCACTGGAACATGCACATCTAAAGTCGTTTATAGAGTCACTTCCTGATAAACTCAACTACGAATGTGGCGAAGGCGGCCAAAACCTAAGGTTAGATCTTGCGAATTTATACAGACTTTGATTGTGTACTAGGTGTAGGTAGCACAGGAAGTGTCCGCCTGGGATATCGCATAATGGCAGTTAGCAAATAATTCTATTTTTGTTTTGTAAAAAAAGGCATGTTCACTAATTTTGGTTTATATCACATTGTAGATCTATACTGAAAGATATAAGTTTAGCACATAAATAACACGATAAATCCCATTGAGCAAATTCAAGGCTGTGTGTTTCAGCCGTCATTAACGATATAATTAACATAATTAACAAGTATATGCAGGACATTATTTTTAAACGATATCTGCGGAAAAAAGAAGCAACATGTTTAATTTGCCTCCTTTACAGAAAGTATAATTTCGTTCTTATTTCAATATAAAGGGAGATAATTTTAAAATTTAAAACTTTGGTTCGCAATTTCATTAAAATGACAAGGTTTTTGCGTTTTTTATCACTCGAAACCCAGAATAGTTATTTAATAAAGTTTAACTCTGTTCTTGATAATATTCTTATTAATTTGTTTTATATAAATGGGAGATAACTCTGATATTTACTTTGAATCACACATACTACGTGAAAAACAAGAACGCCTTCTGACATGCCAAAGTTATTAAATGCTGCATATTATAAAATAAACATTCAGTTTCTTTAAGCTACACATGCAAAAGACCGTGCTAAACTATTTATTTCTATATATTTATTACATTTTTCAAGCAATGCCATATGTTAAAATTGTGAGTTTTTAATTTTATTTTTGCTTGTATGGAAATGAGTGTATGAATACACTATTTTGGCATCTCGGTGTTTATGTTTTTAAATGGAGCATTCATTCATGAGACAAGTTTTCTTAGAAGATACATGATATCGATTGAGTTAGATAGTACGACAAACTACAATAATGCTTGACCTTATTGTGTTAGATGCATGCCCATTGATTATGTCAGGGAATTTCTGTTTCTGTTTTTGTCTCTCGGTAGGGTGTGAGACAAACGATTCGCGCGCAATCGGTGAGGAAAAAGTAACACAATTACATTTTGAGACAACTGAATAATTACTTTTCATTTATTTGAGAACAAGAGGCACAATCAGGCCGTCTTGGTGCCTCCTGCTATGTATTTAAACTTTTCCAAAAATCTCTTGCAAATACATGTTAGTTATACATAACACAAGAATGAGGTGTCTTGTTTTGTATGGATCTATAATAACAGTGTTAATATCGTTCTCTGTCAGTGTTGGACAACGGCAGCTGATATGCCTTGCGCGAAGTTTGCTACGGAAGAGTAGTGTCCTCGTTCTTGATGAAGCTACTGCGGCTGTGGACATGAAGACGGACGAGCTCATACAAAACACGATCAAGGCTGAGTTTAAAGAGTGTACTGTACTGACCATTGCCCATAGACTTAATACCATCATCGATTACGACAGGTGAGTCTGTTTAGGCATGTTGTAGGTAACGTACATTGTACCGCTATAATAAGGTTAAAGACACAAACCTGCCAAATAACACAGCAAAGTTTATCCAAGTGTTGAGGTATTATAATAATGCAAATATGCCGATTAAAAGTATATGTTTATTTACGGTTTCTTTCCTGTGACTGAATGAATATTATGAGTTGGTAACTCTTAATTAGACGCTCCAGTTATGGAGTTTAGCCTGGCCGGTTGAAGCCATTTATTGTGTGTCTATAGAGTTTGGATTCTCAAAATATGTAAGTTATATACATTTATATACCTCGCCGTCATAAGGTTTATAAACGGTGTACACATGTTGTAAAAGTTGGATGTTGTTGTTGGCGGGATAGCTGCTTTAACACTACGTGTAACACAGCATATACCTTTTAACTAGATCCACCACCTTGTCAAATACGATGTACTACTGATATATCTTTAAACATGCAACTCATAAACGGCGTTTTTTTACGGATGTGGGTGGTATACAGTCCTGGTTCTACTCAGGAAAATTGGGTTTTCTGTTTGGTATGAGATATATGTAAATCCAATGCTGCCTTAGCAGAACTATCGTCTCTATCATTTCCACGTATTCCTACATGGCTTGGAAGTCGGCACCTCTACCACTGAGATTCGACCGTCATATATTGCCTAAAATATGCTGCAAGTTACGTAAATCACAATTCAAACCACCACATAAACAGCTGATAATTAGTGTTTTTTTTTATTTACCAGTGCATTAGTGTATTTTATGATTTAAATCTACCTTACATTTTTATTGTTTATATTTTCACATGCGGGACATATTACAGATTATATTTTCTCCGATATTGTTCATTATCGGAATTGCTTTTTCATATGCCACATTTTTTTTTTATAAAATAAGTATTAACTGTTTTTTGGGTTTTTTTAAGAAAACAGCTGTTAAATGTCTATTATTAGTAGTGAAATAAAAGTTATATGTCATACTGTGAAACATAGTGTTCTTTTTTCACTGTCGAATCTACATTTTGTCACTGTAAACCATTTTGTCAATGTAAAAAACAATTGTTTCAGGAAAAATATGTTAAATTTATATCTGTAACTTGGAAATGTTCTAACTATGAAAATGAGATCTATTTTTTGAAAATCGGCAAACTATTTTAGGACTTATTGTCATTTACCGTACTTTAGTAGTCAGTTTGCTGGGTCAAATATTTTCGTAAACAACCTTTTTTTCCATAAAATTCTTATGACTTTATATCATTGGCTTTAAAATTAGTCGATTTAAAATTAATGAGTCCATTATTGAAATCGATCATGTATTTTAGTAGTCGTATAGTGAGTTAAAAATAGCAGCTTCACCTTATTGCAAATACGTGACGTCCATAAGGCCACACTTAAAAATATCTTAGTTTGTGCAAACCTTAGATTTTTCAAATTTGTAGATAGGTAGGTTTTTTCCTTCCATATATGTCAGATTATTTTGTGAATGCTGTTTAAAGTCAAGTTTAACTTAAAACTCTACTTGTTGTACTTGTTAATGAAGGTTTTAGTATTATACTGGGTGTGTATTGCAAATAAATATACTACTCAAAATTTGTTAAGGATCATTTTCTTGCTGTCTAAATTTCTTGCTGAAATAAATAGCATTATTTCTTTACATGAAATTATTTAGGGCAGTGTATGGTCATGTGATCTCATGACTTGATTCAAATTGTGGAATTGTTGAAGTATCAATGAACTTAATATCGTTATTGTGAATTATTTTTGATACAATTATATGGAAGAATAAAAGTGAACAAGCAAATAAAAGCACATTTTTAGTAATATACTAAAAAGAGGATCACTTGGAAGCAACAAACAGTTAAAAAACTTAACTTTGCATATAAAGTTCCTATCTAAATCAATTGGTAAACAATGTGGGACCGTATAAAATGCGGTTCCGACAGAATACAACTAAAAAATAAATGTTTACTGAAAATAAAAGTTTTTGAATCGGGACGATTTTTTTGTAATTTTTATTATGGCCTAAATTTTGATTTCATTCACCTGACGTAGTGATCAAACTCATATTGTCACTTATGCTTCATTTCTGAAAATGTTTGTTCACTTCTCGATGAAATTAAAATCTGTTTTTCACACCAAAATAACAAATATCCTCAATATAATATATATATATACTGAAAGGAAAATGAAACGCGACACGGGAATTTCCGCTATATATTGTATGTACAATATGCTGCTGTTAATCGAATGGTACATGGCTACGTAAGATCTTTCCTTTCGGAAAAAAATACTGAAACAACACGTAACACAGCAAATAGTAGTATTCCTGCAAAGTTTCATTATTGATAGAGTACGCGTTTGGCTCAAGCATGTGAGCAAACTTAGGATGCAACATTTTGCAAACTCTTTACGTCAAATACAGTACTGAACTGGCTCAAGTTTTCAAAGAGGAACTTCAACATTTATGAATTTCTTGTTACAACGTGTACTGTGATTAAAACGTCTACAACATCACAGTTGTGTTCTTTCTTTAACTGCAACTTTTTTTACAAAACATCTTGATTTCCTTGGAATATATATGGAATTAAATGTGCAATATACAATATATAGCGGAAAATCCTGTGTCGCATTTATTTTTCCTTTCAGTATATATATGAGCCGAAACACGCGAAAATGACCCTTCAGACAAAATTGTGACATTTTATGTTTTTTGATGATTATGAGTCTCGGTGATTTTCTCTTAAAAATACTCTTAATTTCGTGTTGATATCTTAATTAAAAATGATTTTATCTCAATTTGAAAATTAAAGATTGTACTCGCCATTAATTTTGACGTTTACGTTAGCGTCTTGGACGACGTCGTTGATTAAATAATACCAACAAAAATAAACAGTTACCATTTTCTATAGCATCAACTATTTATATTAAGAAAACATATTCCCTATGATATAATAACTAGGTAAAACACGGAAGTGATGAGAAATTTGATTAGTAAGTAACTGATTACCGGCCGACGTCATACATTGTTATTTATGACGTTGTCGTCTGAACGTCCAAAGGGACGTTTTCGTGCAGTTAGGGTTCAAATCACTCGCTGTTGTTTAAGCCCCTCCTGTCAATAATGCCCCGACGAAGCTCCAGCTGTCAATTATGCCCCTAAATGGCGGTTCACAACAAAAGGGACGCAACACATATATACTGCGATTTTATTGTGAAAAAGCTATTTATAACAGATTAAGGGGAGGAAGTTTGTATTGTAATCGTTAAGTTGAAGCACACATCGATATTGAACAAAAAACACATGCTATTGTGTTAGAGTTATCAAATAGATTAGATGTATATGTTTCTTATATTTTGCCACTATCTACACGCAATTTCATTTATTATGTGCAGTTCTGTTAACGAATAACCGATTACCACGTGTATAGCTCTCCATACACACAGACCTATGACTTTACACACCACCTTCGGAGGATGGCATACTTTCATAGTAGGCTTATCTTACCCGAGGAAATCGAACCTGTGACGTCTGGGACGAGAGGCAAGTATGATCAAGTATGCTAACCACTCATCAACCACAACAATATGACTGGAAGAAATTGTTATTTTCAATACACAGGTTGAAGGAAATAAACATAAAAAAGAAAACAAAAGAAAGAAAAACAAATCAGAAAAAAACTTCTTTCTTTTTTGTTATATTATATTTTTGTATAGACATGTATAGAAACATCAAAACATAACCATAGTGTTCTCTTACATGGGGTAGGATTGCTTTTGACTATGGTCTCTTACATGGTGTATGCTTGTTTTTGACGATGGACTCTTACACGGCGTCGAATTGTTTTTGACTATGGTCTCTTACATGGGGTAGGATTGTTTCTGGTGTACAGTTTTTCATTTATTTGATATGCTCTGATGTTGTGCTCTGCTGTTATATACATGTCTACTGCGGTCTCTTACATGGGGTAGAAATTGTGGGTAGGATTAATTTTGGTGTACAGTTTTGCAATTATTTGATATGTTTTGATATTTGTATACAAGTATAGACAAAAACAAACAATCAGATTTTTTGATTTTTTTAAGATCTTTTTTTTAAATATTTTTTTTAGATCCAAACGCGTTCCTTCAACCTTTGTTTCATACCGTTCTTCTAGTTACAATTGATTGCAAATCGGGTCCTGGTATGGTCTGGGATGTCGTGTTCTAAGGTGGATATAATATATCGGCATGGAATGTCTTCGATTCCTAGCACACATTCTCTAATTCACAAAAAGCGGAGTATACATCTGTCATGATGCTATGCATACCTTTCACGCAATAACTTTCACGCACAGTGCCGTAACCAGACATAAACTTACACCGATGCAAAGAAATATATTGGGTGAGAAGTGGTTCGTGGGTCGGGGAGGGCAAGGGCGGATCCGGCGGGTATGGGTGCACCAGGCTAAAATCTGAAAAATAATAATTATATGTATATAGTAAGCTTTTGTTGGTTGGGGTGTACATGTGGTAGTGGGATGGGTCTAGGGGTGGGTATAGTGCGGGAACCGGGAGCACCCCCACCTAAAATCTGAAACGTTTGTATTTTGATTGTTCTTTGGTTGTTAGTTAGGCAGGGGTTGGGGGCATGGACGGATCCAGTTGGCTTAAATCCATAAAATAAAGTCTTCTTACTTTAGAAAAAATCTGGGGAGCATGCACCCTCCTCAGGGGCGGATAAAGGATTTGACATTGGGTGTGGGGCGCAAATTAAAAAAACAAGTTATAACCAAAACACACACACACTCGCACGCACGCACGCACGCACGCACGCACGCACTAACTCACTCACGCACACGTTGTTTCCAGTTAAAGGGTTGATGCGCAACTTTAAACACTATTTACAGCCAACCCACAACCACTGCCCCCTCCCACCAAAAAACACAAATAACACTCAACAACAACAAAAAGCACAAAACACAAAACAACAACTGTTTTTGTCACATAATGCGTACAAGTCAACATTGCATATTGAGTTTTGACGCATTATATGAATAATCACATTCGGTTTCTGTTTAAAAAATAATTAGGAAGTAGTAACGGCTTAGGAAGTAAACAGTAGGCGAATGTGAGTAATACATACAGGGGAGAAGCCATATAAATCAAATATATTAAGCCATTCTGTTATATTTCGTTAAATGATAGCAAGTGATACTGTCTAGGTGATGTGAGAGATATCCTGATAAGAGAAATACGATGTCTCTGTCATCTGTTAACTTTAATTTTGTTCCCCGTGAGGTTGCGGGGTAGAATACAACCACTGCAATCTCACAAAGACACCGTCACATACAGAGGGGTCGGACACACACATTCTTAATTTCATATTCATTTTGTCATTTTTTATCATGCCTATTCAAGGTCTTTATCATGAGACCGCGTATGCAAACGTGGAAACGTGGCTCCATCGTAAATGGAGTGTCTATTATAGAATTTGCAGCAGTTCTGCAGTTTTGCAGGTAAGAAGGTTCTAGGCCCAATCTTCATATCATATCTTGATGTAAATGGAGGATGAGCAGTCTGGCACGTTCGTTCCTGTTAGGCGCCATATAACCTTTCATGTGTTGTTGCGCCTTAAAACACAAATCAATTCAATTAACTTTTTTTTAAACGGTAGTCGAATGTGAGTACGCATACAGGAGAGAAGCCATATCAGCTACATACAGTAAGTTATTAGGCGATGTGAGAGATATTTCTATTGTCCTTTAATTTTCCGAATAGGCCTAGTTACTCATTTTAGCAAAGTAGAAGTTACTAGTGCCTAATTAACTGCTATACCAGCCGCAATTACGCATTAATCGTGGATATGAATGTGTATGCTCTTTTTTAAATTCATATTTCCTAAGCAGTTACTACTTCCTAATTAGAAGTAGATGTTACTAGTGCCTAGGAATTAACTGAAATATTAGCCGATACATATGAGTATACAGGAGAAATTCCATATTATATCATTTAACGAAATAAAAACTTAATATATATGACTTATTTGGATTTTATCCTGCATGAATACACACATTCGCCTACTGTTTAAATTAATTACACTTAAAGGGTGTTAGAGACATCTCTCACATCGCCTAGACATTACCACTTACTATTTTTAAAAAACAAAACTGTCCTTTAGCTTAATTATCACCTCTTCCTTCTATACTGTACCAGTCGGTCTATTTGCAAGAACACGATTTATTAATGCATGTGAATTGATGAATACTATTGGTATATTATGTGTTACCTTATCAAATCTTGTACACATGCATAGAGAATCTGCATATAATATAAGAATAATGTTCGTGTAGGGTGTGTGTTGTGGGGGTTGCGGGGAGGGACATACTCTACCCACACATTTCAGATTAGGGGAGAGGTGCTGTCTCCGCTGTTTCTAATTATAGATACTGCACACGATCTAGTCTAATTATCATGACAGCGTCGTTTCCGAGGAAAGCTCCACGGGCCTGTTGCCTCATTAACACAGAAATTCAAAGAGATATGTCATGAGCATATATATGGTGTGGCTCTTCCTACATGGGACTGGTCTATGTCTTAACATTTCCTTCGAAGGATGGCATAAGATTCAAAGTATCTTGCCCGAATAATGAAAGGTCATTTGCCCAAAATCCTCACTTGAAAAAAAAACATTGCTTGCAAATGGCAGAGTAAGCGAAATGACAAGTGTCCGTACACACTGGTGAGAAACCGTTTCAGGTACAATATCAGAGTTTATGAATATATGGTCCCTTTCGCGTATCAATAAATTCACCTAAGCAGTTTATTATGTCCCTCAGGACTGTACTGACGCTAGCTGTGTTGATATTGTCCTTGGTGACAGTACTGAACCCAGAGAAGCTGGCAGGTGATATTTTCACAGAGATTAGTATTGACTGTATCCGTTTATTGTTACGCTGAGGACAGTACTGACACACGATTTAAAACAACCTTAATGCATTAAAGCAGACCATTTTTAAAAATAAAAACGTCCTTTTGTTTAAATACCACCCATTTTTTCTGTCATTATAAAGTACCAGTAGCTTTATATGCAAGAACATGATGTCTTGATTAATACTTTTGGTATAATTCTAGCAGCGAGAATCGTAGCTCTTACGGTGCGTACCTACAACAGAGTTACTGTGATGCCCTTTTAGAATAAGAAGGTATCAGGGTCGACCTTATCAAGACATGTTCATGAAGAGAACAAGGAATGCATGCATAAGCAGCCGTCATACAGCAATAGATTAAACGTTAACAACCAAGCGTGCATGCATAAAACTCACCAAAGAGAAGAATACCTCATCGATCTAGAAATTTTCGTACGACTAGTTCATGTTTTTAATATCTCTGAAATATTTACATTTCGACATATCTCGCGCTGACACGTATTCTGTGTTTTGAAACTTAAACCCGAACACAGCTAACACAAATCGACAACGTTAGCAGGCACACGTCAGATATGTGAGTAGGTTGTGTTTCTAAATACGGAACAAGACGAGGTGCGGGGAATATACTCTGTCCACCCGTCTCAGGTTATGGGGAGAGGTGCTAGCCCACTGTTCTTTTTTTAAACTACACACATTCATTTCTGATTATCATGACAGCCTCGTTTCCGAGGAAGGCTTTGCTGGCATGTTGTCACTGATTAACACAGAATTTCAGCAAAATATGTAACTAGCATAATTATATAGGGTGTGGCCCTTCCTGTACATGGGCCTGGTCAACGGATTAACATCCCCTTCGAAGGATGGCAGTTTCACAGTACATGTACCTTGCCCGAATAATGAACGGTCATTCATCAAAAGCACTCACTTGGGAAAAAACATTGCTTGCAAACAGGTAGGGTAAACGAAAAGACAAGTATGCATACACACTGGTGAGAAACCGTTTAAGGATATGACTATATTGTTCCTTTTGTGTTTCAAGGAAGTGACCTAAGTAATTTATTTTGTCCTTCAAGGCTTTACTGACGCTAATTCTTGAAATTGTCCTTGAGGACAGTACAAACGCGAGAGAAGCTAGTAGGTGATATTTTCGTAGAGTTTAGTAGTACTGACTGTATTCGTTTTAGGACAGGACTAACGCTAGCCGGCGATATTGCACCTGAGGACAGTACTAACGCTAGCTGTTGATATTGCCTCTGATGACAGTACTAACGCTAGCTGTTGACATTGCACCCGGAGGACAGGACTAACGCTACCTGTTGATAGTGACTTCTGGACGGTACTAACTATAGCTGTAGATAGTATCCCTATAATACGCTGGCTGTTGATATTGTTCATGTGGATGTTAAAGACAATAGCTGTTGATAGTGTCCATTTAGACAGAACAAAAGCTTGCTGTTGATACCTGTGCATGTTACAGACTAGCTGTTGATATTGTAGTTCTACAGCTAGCTCTTGATAACGCCCACGAGGACATTACTAATGATAACTGTTGATATTACACTTAGGACAGTACTAACGCTGACTGTTGATATTGCCACTGAGGACAATACCAACGCAGGCAGTTGATATTGCCATTGAGGACAGTACTTACGTTAGTTGTTTGTATTGTACTTCAGGACAGTACTAACGCTTGCTGTTGATATTGCCACTGACGACCATACTAATGCAGGCTGTTGATATTGAGGACAGTACTAATTGTGTTGATATGACCCCTGAGGGCAGTACTAACGCCAGCTGCTGATATTGCCCCTTAAGATAGTACTAACGCTCGCTGTTGATATTGCCCCTGAGGACAGTACTAAACCTAGCTGTTGATATGGCCTTTGAGGACAGTACTAATACCAGGTGTTGATATTGACCCTTAGGACAGTACTATCACTAACTGCTGATATTGCCCCTAAGGACAGTACTAAAACTAGCTGCTGATATGGCCCAAGAGGACAGTACTAACGCCAGCTGTTGATATTGACCCTTAGGACAGTACTATCGCTAGCTGCTGATATTGCCTCTAAGGACGGTACTAAACATAGCTGTTGATAAGGCCCCTGAGGACAGTACTAACGCCAACTGTTGATATTGCCCCTTAATATGGTACTAACGCTAGATGTTGATATTGTCCCTAAGGACAGTACTAACGCCAGCTGTTGATATTGCACCCTTAGGATAGTCCTAAACCTAGCCGCTGATATTGCCTCTTAGAACAGTAATAACGCTAACTGTTGATATGGCCCCAGAGGATAGTACTAATTCTAGGTGTTGATATTGCCCCTTAGGATATTATTAAGCTGTTAATATTCGCCCTGAGGAGAGTACTAAACATAGCTATTGATATTGTCCCTAAGAACAGTAATAACCCTAGCTGTTGATATGGCCCCTGAGGACTTTACTATCGATAGCTGCTGATATTGCCCCTAGGGACAGTACTAAAGCTAACTGTTGATATGGCCCCAGAGGACAGTACTAACGTCAGCTGTTGATATTGTCCCTTAAGATAGAACTAACCCTAGCTGTTGATATTGCCCCTGAGGACAGTAATACACCTAGCTGTTGATATAGCCCCTGAGGACAGTACTAACACCAGCTGTTGATACTGGCCCTAAGGACAGTTCTATCGCTACCTGTTGATACTGCCCCTAGGGACGGTACTAAAACTAGATGTTGATATGGCCCCAGAGGACAGTACTAACGCCAGCTGATATTGCCCTGTAGGATAGTACTAAAAGTAAGTATAACCTTAGATGTTGATAATGCCCCTTAGAACAATATTAATGCTAGATGTTGATATGGCCCTTAGAACAATAATACTGCTAGCTGTTGATATGGCCCCTGAGGACAGTACTAATTCTAGCTGTTTATATTGCCCCTAAGGACATTACTAAGCTGTTGGTATTGCCCCTGAGGACAGTAATAACGCCAGCTGTTGATATTGCCCCTTAAGATAGTTCTAACGCTAGCTGTTGATATTGACCCTAAGGACAGTACTAACGCCAGCTGTTGATATTTCCCCTTAGGATAGTCCTAAACCTAGCCGTTGATATTGCCCCTTAGAACAATAATAACGCTATCTGTTGATATTGCCCCTGAGGATAGTACTAATTATAGGTGTTGATATTGCCCCTTAGGACATTATTAAGCTGTTGTTATTGCCCCTGAGGAGAGTACTAAACGTAGCTGTTGATATTGCCCCTAAGAACAGTAATAACGCTAGCTGTTGATATTGCCCATTACGATAGAACTAACCCTAGCTGTTGCTATTGCCCTTGAGGACAGTAATAAACCTAGCTATTGATATATCCCGAGAACAGTACTATCGCTAGATATTGATACTGACCCTAGGGACGGTACTAAGACTAGCTGTTGCTATGGTCCCAGAGGACAGTACTAAACCTAGCTGTTTATATTGCCTATGAGGTCAGTACTAACGCCAGCTGCTGATATTGCCCCTGAGGACAGTACTAACGCAAGCTGTTGATATTGCCCCTTAAGATGGTACTAACGCTAGCTGTTGATATTGCCCCTAAGGACAGTACTAACTCCAGCTGTTGATATTGCCCCTTAGGATAGTCCTAAACCTAGCCGCTGATATTGCCCCTTAGAACAGTAATAACGCTAGCTGTTGATATGGCCCCTGAGGATAGTACTAATTCTAGGTGTTGATATTGCCTCTTAGGATATTATTAAGCTGTTAATATTCGCCCTGAGGAGAGTTCTAAACATAGCTATTGATATTGTCCCTAAGGAAAGTAAGAACCCTAGCTGTTGATATGGCCCCTGAGGACTTTACTATCGATAGCTGCTGATATTGCCCCTAGGGACAGTACTAAAACTAGCTGTTGATATGGCCCCAGAGGACAGTACTAACGTCAGCTGTTGATATTGTCCCTTAAGATAGAACTAACCCTAGCTGTTGATATTTCCCCTGAGGACAGTAATATACCTAGCTGCTGATATAGCCCCTGAGGACCGTAATAACACCAGCTGTTGATATTTGCCCTTAGGACAGTACTATCGCTAGCTGTTGATACTGCCCCTAGGGACGGCGGTACTAAAACTAGCTGTTGATATGGCCCCAGAGGACAGTACTAACGCCAGCTGATATTACCCTGTAGGATAGTACTAAAAGTAAGTATAACCTTAGCTGTTGATAATGCCCCTTAGAACAATATTAACGCTAGATGTTGATATGGCTCTTAGAGCAGTAATAACGCTAGCTGTTGATATGGCCCCTGATGGACAGTACTAATTCTAGCTGTTTATATTGCCCCTTAGGACATTACTAAGCTGTTGATATTGCCCCTGAGGACAATAATAACGTCAGCTGTTGATATTGCCCCTTAAGATAGTACTAACGCTAGCTGTTGATAATGAACCTAAGGACAGTACTAACGCCAGCTGTTGATATAGTCCTAAACCTAGCTGTTGATATTGCCCCTTAGAATAATAATAACGCTAGCTGTTGATGTGGTCCCTGAGGATAGTACTAATTCTAGGTGTTGATATTGCCCCTTAGGACATTATTAAGCTGTTGATATTGCCCCTTATCGCTAGCTGTTGATACTACCCCTAGGGACGGTACTAAAACTAGCTGTTGATATGATCCCAGAGGACAGTACTAAACCTAGCTGTTTATATGGCCTCTGAGGACAATACTAATGCCAGCTCCTGATATTTCCCCTAAGGACAGTACTAACGCCAGCTGTTGATATTGACCGATAGGACAGTACTATCGCTAGCTGCTGATATTGCCCCTTAGGACAGTACTAAAACTGTAGTTGATATGGCCCCAGAGAACAGTACTAACGTCAGCTGTTGATATTGTCCCTTAAGATAGAACTAACCTAGCTGTTGATATTGTCCCTGGGGACAGTAATAAACCTAGCTGTTGATATAGTACCCGAGGACAGTTCTAACACCAGCTGTTGATATTGGCCCTAAGGACAGTACTAACGTCAGCTGTTGATATTGTCCCGTATGATAGAACTAACCCTAGCTGTTGATATAGCCCCTGGGGACAGTAATAAACCTAGCTGTTGATATAGTACCTGAGGACAGTGCTAACGCCAGCTATTGATATTGGCCCTTAGTACAGTACTATCGCTAGCTGTTGATACTGCCCCTAGGGACGGTACTAAAACTAGCTGTTGATATGGCCCCTGAGGACAATAATAAACCTAGCTGTTTATATGGCGTCTGATGACAGTACTAACGCCAACTGCTGATATTGCCCCTAAGGACAGTACTAACGTCAGCTGTTGATATTGACCGATAGGACAGTACTATCGCTAGCTGTTGATATTGCCCCTTAGGACAGTACTAAAACTAGCATATGCCCCAGAGGACAGTACTAACGCCAGATGTTGATATTGCCCCTTAGGATAGTACTATCGCTAGATGTCGATAATATCCCTATGGATGTTTAAACGCTAGCTGTTGATATTGCCCCTGAGGACAGTACTAACCCTAGTTGTTGATATGGCCCTTGATAGACATCTAGATATTTTGCAGTTATCTAGATAAAACGTTAAAAATATCTAGGTAGTTATGTAGCTACCTAGTGACAAAAATAGAATACCACCATGAAATAAATGATAAATAATATATTCTATCTTTTAACGAAAGAAAAACGTAATACAGATGACTTAGTTGGCTTTTCTCCTGCATGAATACACACAATCGCCTCGACAATATCACTTACTGATTTAGCTTAATTATAACCTCTTTCTTCTATAATGTACCTGTCGGTTTATTTGGAAGAACATGATTTCTTAAGTACCTGTGAATTCACGAATAATATGTTACCTTATCAAACCACGTACACGTGCATTGGGAATCAAAACGTAATATAAGCAAAATATGCATGCAGGGTATATGAGGATGGAGAGGGGCATACTCTGCCCATCCTTTTCAGATTAGGGGAGAGGTGCTGACCCAGTCAGTTCCTAATTTTTGATACTTCACGTACTCAGATCCAATTATCATGACAACGTCGTTTCCAAGGAAAGCTCTACGTGTATTTTGCGTCACTGAGTAACACATAATTTCATCAAGATCTATAATGAGCAAATACATCATGTACATGGGACTGTTCAACGGCTTAAAATCTCCATCGAAGGAGGGCACACGTTTCATAGCAACTTGCCCTAATAATTAACGGTCAACTAAAGCTCTCATTTAGAAAAAAACATAAAGGTAGGGTAAACGAAAAGACAACTATGCATACACATACACACTGGTGAGAAACCGTTTAATATTAAATATCACAAGTTATGAATATATTGTCCCTTTCGCGTATCAAGGAAGTGACCTAATTAATTTAATTAACCGTTCAGGAGTTTAAAGACGCTAGCTGTTGATATTGTCTTTAAGTACAGTACTGAAGCAATGGTAGCTAGTAGGAGAGTTTAGTAATAACCGTATCCAGTTTTTTTTTCAAAGAGGACAGTACTGACACATGATTTAAAAGAATACTATTATTATATTAAAGCAGATCATTAAAAACAAACTGTCGCTTAACTGCCGTACATTCTTCTGGCTTTATAAACTACCAGCAGGTTTATGTTTGTATACAAGCATTTTATTTCTTACTTAAAATATTGTGACTTGCGGAATACTTTTGTTATATTCTTAGTGATATTATCCAAGCATGTTCACATGTACAGGTGATCAACACATAAAGTAAGCAAACTTTTCGGAAAGGGTGGGTGAATTGGGAGTGGTGGGTGGGGGGAGGTTGCGGGAAATACTCTGCCCATCACTCTTGGGTTTCATGTGCGGCATACACACTGGTGAGAAACCGTTTAAGGTTACATATCACAGGTTATGAATATATCGTCACTTTCGCGTATCAAGGAAGTGACCGAAGTAATTTAGTTTGTCATTAAGAACTTTACTGACGCTATCTGTTGATATTGTCCTAGAGCACAGTACTGAGCGATGGAAGCTAGCATGTGATATTATTGCAGATTTTAGTACTGACTGTATCCTTTTTTTACCCGGAGGACAGTATTGTCACATGATTTAAAACAATATAATTATTATATTAAAGCTGATCATTATTATATTAAAGCTGATCATATAAAATAGCCTATTGCTTAATAGCATACCTTTCTTCTGGCTTTATAAGTTACCATTAGGTTTTTATGCAAGCATTTGAGTGTGACTTGTGAATATTATTATTATATTTCTTAGTTCTTATTATTGTTAACCCTTTTGTGTTTGTGATGTAGTTTGCATTTATTATTACTTTTGCCTTCTTGTTTGTCTGTTTGCGTGTTTTGGGGTTTACTGTGAAAGCTGCAATTCCTATTCGATTTCTATACCTATTTTCTATTATTCCAAGCATGTTCACATGTATAGGTGATTCACACATAAAATAAGCAAAATATTCGGGTGTGTTGTGGGAGGGTGGGGGAATATACTCAGCCCACTATTCTCAGATAAGGGAATAGAGGCAGTATACTCGTACACACTGGTGAGAAACCGTTTAAAAATATCACAGGTTTTGAATATATCACTTTCGCTCATCAAGGAAGTGACCAAAGCCGATAATTTTGCCCTCAGGACTATACCGACACTAGCTGTTCACATTGCCCCAGAGGACAGTACTAACGGTAACTGGCTGTAGATATTGCACCTGAGGAAAGTAGTAAGATTATCTGTCGATATTGCCCCTGAGGACAGTATTAACGACATCTGTCAATAAGGTCCTTAGTGAGGTCCTTAGTGACAAAACAAACATTATCTGTCAATTAAGTTCCAAGCAACAATTCCGGCACCATCTGTCAACAAGGTCCATATACACAATACTGACGTCATCTGTCAATAAGGTCCCTTTCAACAATACTGACGCCGTCTGTCAATTAGATCCCTATAGACAACATGAACTCCATCTGTCAATAAGGTCTCTATGGACAATGCCCACACCATCTGTCACTAAGGTACCTGTACGCAATACACACTTCATTTATCAACAAGGTCCCTATGGACAATTATGACGCCATCAACCAATACGGTCCGTTTCAACAATACTTACGCCATGTGTCAATAAAGACAACACAGACTATGCTGTCAACAGTAACGTCCATTCAGATCATATTGACGCCGTCTGTCAATAAAGTCCCTATTGACAAAACAAACACCATCTGTCAATAAGGTATATTAAGACAATACTGACTCTATCTGCCAATCAGGTCCCAATCAACAATACTGACACTATCTCTCAATAAAGTCCCTATAGACAATAATGACACAATCTTTCAATAAGGTCCCAAAATAAACAAACTGATGCCACATGTCACTATGGGCCCTATTTGCTATACATCTGTCAATAAGGTCCCTATGCACAATACAGACTCGATCCGTATAGACCACACTAACTCCATGTATCAATAACGTCGTTATTGACCAAACAAGCTCACTCTCTTAATAAGTTCCTGATAGAAAATACTGAGGTTATCTGTCAATAAGGTCCCAATCAACAATGATGGCAAAATCTGTCAATAAGGTCCATATATACAATAATGACGCGATCTGTCAATAAGGCCTCTATCAACAATATTGACGCCATCTGTCGAAAAGATACCCTATCAACAGTAATGACGCCACCTGTAAATATGGTACGTGTAGACCGTACTGACGTCATCTATCGATAACGTCCCTATTGAAAATACTGACACCATCTGTCAAAAATGTCCTTATAGACAGTGTGTACGTAATCTGTCAATACGGTCCTTATAGTCAATATAGGCACAATCCATCAATTGGGACCCTATTTACAATAAGAACTCCATCTGTCAATAAGGTTTCTTTGGACAATACCAAAATCATCTGTCACTAAGGTACCTCTATCCAATGCAAACTTCATTTGTCAACAATGTGCCTATGTAAAATAATGACGCCATCCATCAATAAGTTTCATTTCAACAATTTTTACGCCATGCGTCAATATGCTCTCTATAGACAACACAGCTATGTATGTCAACAACGAATCTACAGACCATGCTGGTGACATCTGTCAATCTGTCAATAAGGTCCATGTTGACAAAACATACGGCATCTGTCATTAATGCCCCTATCGACAATACAGACGCCATCTGTCACTAATGTCCCTATAGACAATACTGACGCCATCTGCAAATAAAGTCGCAATAGACAATATAGACGCCATCTGTCAATAAGGTCCCTATATACAATACATACAGCATCAGTTATTAATGCCCCTATCGACAATACAGACGCCGTCTGTCACTAATGCCCCTATAAACAATACTGACGCCATCTGCCAATAAGGTCACATTAGACAATACAGACGGCATCTGTCAATAATGTCCCTATAGACAATACAGGCGTCATCTGTCAATAAGACCCCTATAGACAATACATACAGCATCTGTCAATAAGGTCCCTATGGACAACAGAGACGGCATCTGTCAATAAGGTCCCTATGGACAATACAGAAGGCATCTTTCAACAAGGTCTTTATAGACAATACAGATGGCATCTGTCAATAAGGTTCCTATAGACAATACAGACGACATCTGTCAATCAGGTCCCTATAGACAATTCAGTCGGCGTCTGTCAATAAGGTCCCTATAAACAGTACAGACGGCATCTGTCAATAATGCACCTTTAGACAATACTGACGTATTCTGTCAATAAGGTCCCTATAGAAAATACTTACGCCATCTATCAATAAGGTTCCTATAGACAATACACACTTCATCTGTCAATAAGGTCCCTATAGACAGTACAGAAGGCTTCTATCAATAAGGTCCCTACAGACAATACAGTCGATATCTATCAATAGGGTCCCTATAAACAATACAGACGGCATCTGTCGTCAATGCACCTGCAGACAATACTGACGCCATCTGCCAATAAGGTCACAACAGACAATGCAGACGGCATCTGTCAATAATGTCCCTATAGACAATACAGGCGTCATCTGTCAATAAGACCCCTATAGACAATACAGACAGCATCTGTCAATAAGGTCACAACAGACAATACAGACGGCATCTGTCAATAAGGTCCCTATAGACAATACAGGCGTCATCTGTCATTAAGACCCCTATAGACAATACAGACAGCATCTGTCAATAAGGTCCCTATAGACAACAGAGACGGCATCTGTCAATAATGCCCCTATGGACAATACAGAAGGCATCTTTCAACAAGGTCTTTATAGACAATACAGATGGCATCTGTCAATAATGTTCGTATAGACAATACAGACGACATCTGTCAATCAGGTCACTATAGACAATTCAGTCGGCGTCTGTCAATAAGATCCCTATAAGCAGTACAGACGGCATCTGTCAATAATGCACCTTCAGACAATACTGACGCATTCTATCAATAAGGTTCCTATAGACAATACACACTTCATCTGTCAATAAGGTCCCTATAGACAGTACAGAAGGCTTATGTCAATAAGGTCCCCACAGACAATACAGTCGATATCTATCAATAGGGTCCCTATAAACAATACAGACGGCATCTGTCGACAATGCACCTGCGGACTATACTGACGCTTTCTGTCAATAAGGTCCTTATAAACAATACAGACGGCATCTGTCAATAAGGTCCCTATAGACAAAACTTACGTCATCTGTCAATAAGGTCCCTATAAACAGTACAGACGGCATCTGTCAATAATGCCGCTACATATAACACATACGGCATCATTCAATAAGCCCACTATAGACAATACAGATGGCATCTGTCAATAAGGTCCCTATAGACAATATAGGCGGCATCTGGCAATAAGGCCGGTATGGACAACACAGACGACATCTGTCAATAAGGTCCCTATACATAATACAGACGGCATCTGTCAATAAGGTTCCTATAGACAATACAAACGGCATCTGTGAATAAAGTCCCTATACATAATACAGACGCCATCTGTCAATAAGGTCCCTATAGACAATACATGCGGCATCTGTCATTAAAGCCCCTATCGGCAATATAGGCGACATCTTTCAATAAGGCCCATATGGACAACACAGACGACATCTGTCAATAAGGTCCCTATAGACAATATAGGCAGCATCTGTCAACAAGGTCCCTACAGACAATACAGGCTTCAACTGTCAATAAGGTCCCTATAGACAATACGTACGCCATCTGTCAATAAGGTCCCAATAAACAGTACAAACGGCATCTGTCGAAAATGCACCTATGGACAATACAGACGCATTCTGTCAATAAGGTCCCTATAGACCATACAGACGACATCTGACATTAATGTCCCTACAGACAATACATACGGCATCTTTCAATAGGCTACCTATAGGCAATACAGACGGCATCTGTCAATAAGGTCCCTATGGACAATATAGGCGGCATCTGTCTATAAGGCCCCTACGGACAACACAGACGACATCTGTCAATAATGTCTCTATGGAAATACAAATGGCTTCTGTCAATAACGTCCCTATAGACAAAACAGACGGCATCTGTTAATAAGGTCCCTATAAACAGTACAGACGGCATCTGTCAATAATGCCGCTACAGATAATACATACTGCATCTTTCAATAAGATCCCTATAGCCAATACAGACGGCATCTGTCAATAAGTTTGTACTGTTTATAGGGACCTTATTGACAGATGGCGGAAGTATTGTCTATAGGACCTTATTGACAGATGCCGTCTGTTTTGTCTATAGGGACGTTATTGACAGATGCCGTCTGTATTGTTTATAAGGACCTTATTGACAGATGCCGTCTGCATTGTCAGTAGTGGCATTATTGACTATATTGTCTATAGGGACTTTATTGAAAGAATGCGTCAGTATCATATGTAGGTGCATTATCGACATATGCCGTCTGTTTATAGGGACATTATTGACAGATATGGACCTTATTGACAGATATCGACTGTATCGTCTGTAGGGACCTTATTGACAGAAGCCTTCTGTATTGTCTATAGGGACCTTATTGACAGATGCCGTGTGTATTGTCCATAGGAACCTTATTGATAAATGACGTAAGTATTGTCTATAGGGACCTTATTGACAGAATGCGTCAGTATTGTCTAAAGGTGCAATACTGACAGATGCCGTCTGTACAGTTTATATGGACCTTATTGACAGACGTCGACTGTATTGTCTGTAGGGACCTGATTGACAGATGTCGTCTGTATTGTCTATAGGAACCTTATTGACAGATGCCGTCTGTATTGTCTATAAAGACCTTATTGAAAGATGCCGTCTGTATTGTCCATAAGGGCAGTATTGACAGATGCCGTCTCCGTTGTCAATAGGGACCTTATTGACAGATGCTGTCTGTATTGTCTATAGGGGTCTTATTGACAGATGACGCATGTATTGTCTATAGGGACCTTATTGACAGATGCCGTCTGTATTGTCTATTGCGACCTTATTGGCAGATGGCGTCAGTATTGTATATAGGGGTAATATTGACAAGTGCCGTCTGTACTGTTTATAGGGACTTTATTGACAGATGGCGTAAGTTTTGTCTATAGGGACCTTATTGACAGATGCCGTCTGTATTGTCTATAGGAACCTTATTGATATATGGAGTAGGTATTTTCTATAGGGACCTTATTGACAGAATGCGTCAGTATTGTCTGAAGGTGCATTATTGACAGATGCCGTCTGTACTGTCTATAGGAACCTTATTGATAGATGGCGTAAGTATTGTCTATAGGGACCTTATTGACAAAATGCGTCAGTATTGTCTAAAGGTGCATAGATGCCGTCTGTAATGTTTATAGGGACCTTATTAACAGATGCTGTCTGTATTGTCTATAGGGACTTTATTGACAAAAGCGTTTGTATTGTCCATAGGGACATTATTGACAGATGTCGTCTGTGTTATCCATAGGGGCCTTATTGACAGATGCCGTCTGTATTGTCTATAGGGAGCTTATTGAAAGATGCCGTATGTATTATCTGTAGCGGCATTATTGACAGATGCCGTCTGTACTGTTTATAGGGACTTTATTGACAGATGGCGTAAGTATAATCTATAGGTGCATTAGTGACAGTTGCCGTCTGTATTGTCCATAGGGATCTTATTGACAGATGTCGTCTGTGTTGTCCATAGGGGCCTTATTGACAGATGCCGCCTATATTGTCTATAGGGACCTTATTGACAGATGCCGTCTGTATTGTCTATAGGGAGCTTATTGAAAGATGCCGTATGTATTATGTGTAGCGGCATTATTGACAGATGCCGTATGTACTGTCTATAGGGACCATATTGACAGATGCTGTCTGTATTGTCCATAGGGACCTTATTGACAAATGTCGTATGTGTTGTCCATAGGGGCCTTAATGACAGATGCCGCCTATATTGTCTATATGAACCTTATTGACAGATGCCGTCTGTATTGTCTATAGGGAGTTTATTGAAAGATGCCGTGTGTATTATCTGTAGCGGCATTATTGACAGATGCCGTCTGTACTGTTTATAGGGACCTTATTGACAGATGGCGTAAGTATTGTCTGTAGGATCTTATTGACAGATGCCGTCTCTATTGTCCATATGGAGCTTATTGAAAGATGCCGTATGTATTATGTGTAGCGGCATTATTGACAGATGCCGTCTGTACTGTTTATAGGGACCTTATTGACAGATGGCGTAAGTTTTGTCTATAGGGACCTTATTGACAGATGCCGTCTGTATTGTCCATAGGGACCTTATTGACAGATGTCGTATGTGTTGTCCATAGGGCCCTTATTGACAGATGCCGCCTATATTGTCTATAGGGACCTTATTGACAGATGCCGTCTGTATTGTTTATAAGGACCTTATTGACAGATACCGTCTGTATTGTATGTAGGGGCATTATTGACAGATGCTGTCTGTATTGTCCATAGGAACCTTATTGACAGATGTCGTATGTGTTGTCCATAGGGCCCTTATTGACAGATGCCGCCTATATTGTCTATAGGGACCTTATTGACAGATGCCGTCTGTATTGTTTAAAAGGACCTTATTGACAGATGCCGTCTGTATTGTCTGTAGGGGCATTATTGACAGATGCTGCTTTTTTTTTTGTCTATACGGACCTTATCGACAGATGGCGTCTATATGGTCTATAGGGACCTTTTTGACAGAATGCGTCAGTATTGTCTGTAGGTGCATTGTCGACAGATGCCGTCTGTACTGTTTATAGGGACTTTATTGATAGAAATCAACTGTTTTGTCTGTAGGGACCTTATTGACAGAAGCCTTCTGTACTGTCTTTAGGGACCTTATTGACAGATGCCGTGTGTATTGTCTATAGCAACCTTATTGATAGATGGCGTAAGTATTGTGTATAGGGACCTTATTGACAGAATGCGTCAGTATTGTCTGAAGGTGCATTATTGACGGATGCCGTCTGTACTGTCTATAGGGACCTTATTGACAGACGCCGACTGTATTGTCTATAGGGACCTTATTGACAGATGTCGTCTGTATTGTCTATAGGAACCTTATTGACAGATGCCATCTGTATTGTCTATAAATACCTAATTGAAAGATGCCGCCTGTATTGTCCATATGTGCATTATTTACAGATGCCGTCTCTGTTGTCAATAGGGACCTTTTTGACAGATGCTGTCTGTATTGTCTATAGGGGTCTTATTGGCAGATGACGCCTGTATTGTCTATTGCGACCTTATTGTCAGATGGCGTCAGTATTGTCTATAGGGGCATTAGTGACAGATGGCGTCTGTATTGTCGATAGGGGCATTAATGACAGATGCCGTATGTTTTGTCAACATCAACCTTATTGACAGATTGACAGATGGCGCCAGTATGGTCTGTAGGTTCGTTATTGACAGACATAGTCTGTGCTGTCAAAAGAGAGCATATTGACGCATGGCGTAAATATTGTTGAAAGGAAACTTATTGATGGATGGCGTCATTATTGTACATAGGTACATTGTTGACAAATGAAATTTATATTGGATACAGGTACCTTAGTGACAGATGATGTTGGTAGTGTCCAAAGAAACCTTATTGACATATGGAGTTCTTGTTGTATATAGGGTACCAATTGATGGATTGTGCCTATATTGACTATCAGGACCGTATTGACAGATAACGTACACACTGTCTATAGGGACATTTTTGACAGATGGTGTCAGTATTTTCAATAGGGACGTTATCGCCAGATGACGTCAGTATGGTCTATACGGACCATATTTACAGGTGGCGTCATTACTGTTGATAGGGTATCTTATCGACAGATGGCGTCAATATTGTTGATAGAGACCTTATTGACAGATCGCTTCAGTATTGTATATATGGACCTTATTGACAGATTTTGCCATAATTGTTGATTGGGACCTTATTGACAGATAGCCTCAGTATTTCTATCAGGAACTTATTGAGAGAGTGTGCTTGTTTGGTCAAAAAACGACGTTATCGATACATGGAGTTAGTGTGGTCTATACGGATCGAGTCTGTATTGTGCATAGGGACCTTATTTACAGATGTATAGCAAATAGGGACCATAGTGACATGTGGCATCAGTTTGTTTTTATTTTGGGACCTTATTGAAAGATTGTGTCATTTTTGTCTATAGGGACCTTATTGTGATGAGATGGTGTCAGTAGTGTTGATTGGGACCTTATTGGCCGATAGAGTCAGTATTGTCTTAATGGACCTTATTGACAGATGGTGTTTGTTTTGTCAATAAGGAATGTATTGACAGACGGCGTCAATATGATCTGAATGGACGTTACTGTTGACAGACGTAGTCCGTGTTGTCCTTATTGACACATGGCGTAAGTATTGTTGAAACGGACCTTGTTGATAAATGAAGTGTGAATTGCGTATAGGTACCTTAGTGAAAGATGGTGTGGGTATTGTCCATAGAGACCTTATTGACAGATGGAGTTCATATTGTCTATAGGGACCTAATTGACAGACGGTGTCAGTATTGTTGAAAGGGACCTTATTGACAGATGACGTCAGTATTGTTTATATGGACCTTATTGACAGATGGCGCCGGAATTGTTGCTTGGGGTTAATTGACAGATAATGTTTGTTTTGTCACTAAGGACCTCACTAAGGAATTGACATATGTCGTTTATACTGTCCTCAGGGGCAATATCGACAGATAATCTTACTACTTTCAGGTGCAATATCTACAGCCATTTACCGTTAGTACTGTCCTCAGGGGCAATGTGAACAGCTAGTGTGGGTATAGTCCTGAGGGCAACATTTTCGGCTTTGGTCACTTCCTTGATGAGCGAAAGTGATATATTCAAAACCTGTGATATTTAATCTTTAAACGGTTTCTCACCAGTATGTACGAGTATGCTGCCTCTATTGCCTAATCTGAGAATAGTGGGCAGAGTATATTCCCTCACCCTCCCATAACACACCCGAATATTTTGCTTACTTTATGTGTGAATCACCTATACATGTAAACTCGCTTGGAATAATAGAAATAGGTATAGAAATCGAATAGGAATTGCAGCTTTCACAGAACGCAGTAAACCCCAAAACATGCAAACAGACAAACAAGAAGGCAAAAGTAATAATAAATGCAAGGCTTGTTATTTTTTCATTTTTTGTTTGTTTGCAAAACAACATCTTGTAAATACATTCATATTAAGTATATTGCATGTATATTATTAATTAAACATAATCTATATGCATATAAACTATTGCAACTATGTATTTTAATCGAGTATGATCTCACGAAAACCGATGACACAATAACGCATCGGCTGCTAAAGAAAGCCGAATTCACAATTTATACACACAATTAATCAAAAACATTCATACATATAGTATTTAAGTCTATCACAGGACCCATAGTTTACCTACCTTGTAATTTATTGCTGGGTTTCGTCAGAATATCGTAAAGACAATCTTGAAAATCTGGTTCCTGACATTGTTGATGTCGCTACGGTGTGCTCATGGGGTCATTGTATTTTTGTATTAAAATTGATGAATTTAAGATCAAATATCTCAAAATGCACCTATGCGATTTTTCCGGACCTTTTTTTCTGTGAATGTGTAACATATGACCTTTCGGTTAAAAAAATAATAATTTCTGTTGTAATTTGTTTGACCTTAAAATCTATAATAACTAGAGTAATATAGTCAGTACTAAACTCTGCAATAATATCACCTGCTAGCTTCCATCGCTCAGTACTGTGCTCTAGGACAATATCAACAGATAGCATCAGTAAAGTTCTTAATGACAAACTAAATTATTTCGGTCACTTCCTTGATATGCGAAAGTGACGACATATTCATAACCTGTGATATTTAATCTTAAACGGTTTCTCACTAGTGTGTATGCCGCACATGAAATCCGAGAGTGATGGGCAGAGTATTCCACCCCATACACCCGACCCAACCCCACCCGCATTCACCCACCCTTTCCGAATAGTTTGCTTAATTTATGTGTTGATGACCTGTACATGTGAACATGCTTGGATAATATCACTAAGAATATAACAAGAGTATTCCGCAAGTCACAATATTTAAGTAAGAAAAAAAATGCTTGTATACAAATATAAACCTGCTGGTAGTTTATAAAGCCAGAAGAAAGTAGGGCAATTAAGCGACAGTTTGTTTTTAATGATCAGCTTTAATATAATAATTGTATTCTTTTAAATCATGTGTCAGTACTGTCCTCAGTGAAAAAAAAACCGGATACGGTTAATACTAAACTCTGCGAAAATATCACCTACAAGCTTTCATTGCTTCAGTACTATACTTAAAGACAATATCAACAGCTAGCGTCAGTAAACTCCTGAACGGTTAATTAAATTAATTAGATCACTTCCTTGATACGCGAAAGGGACAATATATTCATAAATTGTGATATTTAATATTAAACGGTTTCTCACCAGTGTGTATGTGTACGCATTGTTGTCTTTTCGTTTACCCTACCTTCATGCTTTTTTCTAAATGAGAGCTTTAGTTGACCGTTAATTATAAGGGCAAGGTACTGTGAAACGTGTGCCCTCCTTCGATGGAGATTTTAAGCCGTTGAACAGTCCCATGTGCAGGATGTATTTGCTCATTATAGATCTTGATGAAATTATGTGTTACTCAGTGACGTAAAATACACGTAGAGCTTTCCTTGGAAACGACGTTGTCATGATAATTGGATTTGAAAAGTATCAAAAATTAGGAACTGACTGGGTCAGCACCTCTCCCCCTAATCTGAAAATGATGGGCAGAGAATGTCCCTCTCCATCCTCATACACCCTGCATGAATATTTTGCTTATATTACGTGTTAATTCCCAATGCACGTGTACGTGGTTTGATAAGGTAACATATTATTTGTCAATTCGCATGTACTTAAGAAATCATGTTTTTCCAAATAAACCGACAGGTACATTATACAAGAAAGAGGTTATAATTAAGCTAAATGACTCTTTTTGTTTTTAAAAACAGTAAGTGATATTGTATAGCATCCGTTATGTATAACTATTTTAAACAGTAGGCGATTGTGTGTATTCATGCAGGAGAAAAGCCAACAAAGTCACATGTAT
Organism: Cyrtodaria siliqua; assembly: GCA_037043455.1. Classification (NCBI taxonomy): domain Eukaryota; kingdom Metazoa; phylum Mollusca; class Bivalvia; order Adapedonta; family Hiatellidae; genus Cyrtodaria; species Cyrtodaria siliqua. The sequence continues at coordinate 28,586 of JAWPHD010011311.1, forward strand.
TACGTTTTTCTTTCGTTAAATGATAGAATATATTATTTCTCCTTTATATTCATATGTATCGGCTTATATAGCAGTTGGTTCCAATGCACTAGTATCTTCTAATTATGAAGTAGTAACTTCGTTGGAAATACGAATTAGCTTCACACACGTCAAAAAGGGTATACACATACATATCCACGATTAATGGGTAATGGGTAGTACAATTAGAAAACAAGTTCTTATCAAGCATTATTTAGTACATAAAACCATGGACATACATACTCATATCCATGCTAATCAGAAAATGGTATTTCTCCTGTATACACATATACATCGGGTGGTATAAGAGTCAATTAGGCAGAAATAACTTATACTTTACTAAAATGAGTAACTAGTGCTATGCGGAAACTTAAAGGACAGTATATACATCTCTCTCATCACCTAGACATTATCACTAAATATTTTTAATCGAAAAATAACTGAATATCTTAACTTTTGTCGCTTATATGGCTTCTCCTCTGTATGTATACTCACATTAGACTACTGTTTTAAAAAGAAATTAACGGATGACAGAGACATCCTATTTCTTTTGTAAACTTATATGCATCGTCTGGTACAGGAGGGAATTATGCACAAATACATTCTACTGAACTAAATTCGGTATACAGAAATTTATTTTTAAACAGTAGATGAATATGATTATTCATATAATGCGTCAAATTCAAATATGTGACCTGTACGCATTATGTGATAATACCATCACACAATGCATTGTCATGGTCGACGCATGTATGCGACTGCTGCGTTAAAAGAGTATGAGAGTAGACCTTTGGAAACGACAGAACACGATACATATGAAATATTGCTGTCTTGGTTTGACTGTTCATGAACAGTAGTGAAATATGCTAGCTAGCGCTCACTCACCCTAGTGCCGGGTATAGCAGAACTCAATATTCATAAAACAATAGCATATACGTTTAACCGTCCCAGTATCTAACAAAAGTGTATGCCCCGAAGAGCAAAATAAACAAAATGGATTTAGTTGCTCCAGCGGTTATGAAGCCTGCGTATCAAAAGTAACAGCCGAAAGACTCAATTAAAAAGCAGACAACATATCCTATGAGTGGTCAAACAATACCCACAGCCTTTTATCGGCCAGAGTAGTGGAACCACCGAATCGAAAATTAAGTATAGAAAACAAAAGCAATTGAAAATCTAAATATAAATATCGGGCTCCAATCTCCAAAGATCAAATAAATATCATTGCGTCATACCTGTAACTACGCTGAGACATAGAAGCACGCACGCACGCACACACACACACATACTCACATACTCACATACACACACACATACATACTTTCACACACACATATTTTCATATATACATACATAAAGATAAATAAAACTAAACAAATAATTAAATACAACAATCATGTTTAATCACAATGTTATTGATTCTTGAACCAGAGACTAATTTTTCTGTAATCGGGAAAGTAATTAGACATGGCTTCTAATTGACAATTAATTATATATATCTCTATAAGTGAAAGTCAACATATAACTGTAATAGGAAATATATAATACCACCAAGCATCAGACAAACCAATGATATCAAAATAAGGAAATCATGTACACACTTGAAGACATTCTTAACCGATAGTGAAAACTAGTTCATTTAATGATACTAGTATATGCAAACATATATTGAAAATCAAAGGTAATATACCTCTCATGATCAGTGAAATACAAAGTCGTATGTGGAACCGTATTTGAGCCAGACAGAATTACGCACACGTGCCCCTCATTACGTGGTCCCGCCTTAATACCATTAAACGATGGAAAAGCTTATATTAGCAGGATTTTATAACGGATATTTTTGACAATAAAAGACGTTTAAAAACATGTTTTACTGAAATAACGCGATAACCTGTTTACAATTACCTATTAAATGTTTTAATTTTACAAGACACAGTTTTTTAAAGCCAAATTTAAGGTTTTATTTCATACCCCAGCCAACCCCGCTTTCCCTTCTTGGAGACGGGGTTAGATGGGTATGAAAGTTAATACTCGGACCGCGTAATATAATTCGGTCGAATTAAGGACACGTGTCTAATTCATTGGAAAAAACATATTAGGGACACATGTTTTCCAAGTCCGGTGCATGTACTCACCAACCGTATTACGTACACAAGTGAATAATTGTATTTGTGCTTTATAAATACACGAGTTATTTAAGTATCACCAGAATGGTGGTATTCTATTTTTGTCACTAGGTAGCTACATATCTATCTAGATATTTTTAACGTTTTATCTAGATAACAGCAAAATATCTAGATGTCTATCAGGGGCCATATCAACAGCTTGGGTTAGTACTGTCCTCAGGGGCAATATCAACAGCTAGCGTAAGAACTGACCTCAGGGAAAATATCAACAGCCAGCGTTTAAACATCCATAGACATATTATCGACATCTAGCGATAGTACTATCCTAAGGGGCAATATCAACAGCTGGCGTTAGTACTGTCGTCTGGTGCCATATCAACTGCTAGTTTTAGTACTGTCCTAAGGGGCAATATCAACAGCTAGCGATAATACTGTCCTCAGGGGCCATATCAACAGCCAGCGATAACACTGTCCTCAGGGGCCATATCATCAGCCAACGTTAGTACTATCCTTAGGGGCAATATCAACAGCTGGCGTAAGTAGTGTCCTCAGGGCCAATATCAACAGCTTTCGTTAGTACTGTCCTAATGGGCAATATCAAAAGCTGGCGTAAGTAGTGTCCTCAGGGCCAATATCATCAGCTAGCATTAGTACTGTCCTCAGGGTCAATATCAACAGCTATCTATAACACTGTCCTCAGGGGCTATATCAACAGCTATCGAGAACACTGTCCTCAGGGTCAATATCAACAGCTATCGATAATACTGTCCTCAGGGGCCATATCAACAGCTATCGATAACACTGTCCTAAGGGGCCATATCAACAGCTATCGATAACACTGTCCTAAGGGGCCATATCAACAGCTATCGATAACACTGTCCTCAGGGTCAATATCAACAGCTATCGATAACACTGTCCTCAGGGGCCATATCAACAGCTATCGATAACACTGTCCTCAGGGGCCATATCAACAGCTATCGATAACACTGTCCTTAGGGGCCATATCAACAGCTATCGATAACACTGTCCTCAGGGGCCATATCAACAGCTATCGATAACACTGTCGTAAGGGTCAATATCAACAGCTATCGATAACACTGTCCTCAGGGTCAATATGAACAGCTATCGATAACACTGTCCTAAGGGGCCATATCAACAGCTATCGATAACACTGTCCTAAGGGGCCATATCAACAGCTATCGATAACACTGTCTTCAGGGTCAATATCAACAGCTATCGGTAACACTGTCCTCAGGGGCCATATCAACAGCTATCGATAACACTCTCCTCAGGGGCAATATCAACAGCTATCGATAACACTGTCCTCAGGGTCAATATCAACAGCTATCGATAACACTGTCCTAAGGGTAAATATCAACAGCTATCGATAACACTGTCCTCAGGGTCAATATCAACAGCTATCGATAACACTGTCCTTAGGGGCTATATCAACAGCTATCGATAACACTGTCCTCAGGGTCAATATCAACAGCTATCGATAACACTGGCCACAGGGGCTATATCAACAGCTATCGATAACACTGTCCTCAGGGTCAATATCAACAGCTATCGATAACACTGTCCTCAGGGGCCATATCAACAGCTATCGAGAACACTGTCCTCAGGGTCAATATCAACAGCTATCGATAACACTGTCCTCAGGGGCTATATCAACAGATATCGAGAACACTGTCCTCAGGGTCAATATCAACAGCTATCGATAATACTGTCCTCAGGGGCCATATCAACAGCTATCGATAACACTGTCCTAAGGGGCCATATCAACAGCTATCGATAACACTGTCCTCAGGGTCAATATGAACAGCTATCGATAACACTGTCCTAAGGGGCCATATCAACAGCTATCGATAACACTGTCCTAAGGGGCCATATCAACAGCTATCGATAACACTGTCTTCAGGGTCAATATCAACAGCTATCGGTAACACTGTCCTCAGGGGCCATATCAACAGCTATCGATAACACTCTCCTCAGGGGCAATATCAACAGCTATCGATAACACTGTCCTCAGGGTCAATATCAACAGCTATCGATAACACTGTCCTAAGGGTAAATATCAACAGCTATCGATAACACTGTCCTCAGGGTCAATATCAACAGCTATCGATAACACTGTCCTTAGGGGCTATATCAACAGCTATCGATAACACTGTCCTCAGGGTCAATATCAACAGCTATCGATAACACTGGCCACAGGGGCTATATCAACAGCTATCGATAACACTGTCCTCAGGGTCAATATCAACAGCTATCGATAACACTGTCCTCAGGGGCCATATCAACAGCTATCGAGAACACTGTCCTCAGGGTCAATATCAACAGCTATCGATAACACTGTCCTCAGGGGCTATATCAACAGCTATCGAGAACACTGTCCTCAGGGTCAATATCAACAGCTATCGATAATACTGTCCTCAGGGGCCATATCAACAGCTATCGATAACACTGTCCTAAGGGGCCATATCAACAGCTATCGATAACACTGTCCTCAGGGTCAATATCAACAGCTATCGATAACACTGTCCTTAGGGGCCATATCAACAGCTATCGATAACACTGTCCTCAGGGTCAATATCAACAGCTATCGATAAAACTGGCCACAGGGGCTATATCAACAGCTATCGATAACACTGTCCTCAGGGTCAATATCAACAGCTATCGATAACACTGTCCTCAGGGGCCATATCAACAGCTATCGAGAACACTGTCCTCAGGGTCAATATCAACAGCTATCGATAACACTGTCCTCAGGGGCTATATCAACAGCTATCGAGAACACTGTCCTCAGGGTCAATATCAACAGCTATCGATAATACTGTCCTCAGGGGCCATATCAACAGCTATCGATAACACTGTCCTAAGGGGCCATATCAACAGCTATCGATAACACTGTCCTAAGGGGCCATATCAACAGCTATCGATAACACTGTCCTCAGGGTCAATATCAACAGCTATCGATAACACTGTCCTCAGGGGCCATATCAACAGCTATCGATAACACTGTCCTCAGGGGCCATATCAACAGCTATCGATAACACTGTCCTTAGGGGCCATATCAACAGCTATCGATAACACTGTCCTCAGGGGCCATATCAACAGCTATCGATAACACTGTCGTAAGGGTCAATATCAACAGCTATCGATAACACTGTCCTCAGGGTCAATATCAACAGCTATCTATAACACTGTCCTCAGGGGCCATATCAACAGCTATCGATAACACTGTCCTCAGGGGCCATATCAACAGCTATCGATAACACTGTCCTTAGGGGCCATATCAACAGCTATCGATAACACTGTCCTCAGGGGCCATATCAACAGCTATCGATAACACTGTCGTAAGGGTCAATATCAACAGCTATCGATAACACTGTCCTAAGGGGCAATATCAACAGCTATCGATATCACTATCCTAAGGGGCAATATCAACAGCTATCGATAACACTGTCCTCAGGGGCAATATCAACAGCTATCGATAACACTGTCGTCAGGGTCAATATCAATAGCTATCGATAATACTGTCCTCAGGGGCCATATCAACAGCCATCGATAACACTGTCCTAAGGGGAAATATCAACAGCTATCGATAACACTGTCCTCAGGGGCTATATCAACAGCTATCGATAACACTGTTCTCAGGGGCCATATCAACAGCTATCGATAACACTCTCCTCAGGGTCAATATCAACAGCTATCGATAACACTGTCCTCAGGGGCAATATCAACAGCTATCGATAACACTGTCCTCAGGGGCTATTTCAACAGCTATCGATAACACTGTCCTGAGGGGCCATATCAACAGCTATCGATAACACTATCCTCAATGGCTATATCAACAGCTATCGATAACACTGTCCTTAAGGGTCATATCAACAGCTATCGATAACACTGTCCTCAGGGGCAATATCAACAGCTATCGATAACACTGTCCTAAGGGGCAATATCAACAGCTATCGATAACACTGTCCTCAGGGGCAATATCAACAGCTATCGATAACACTGTCCTCAGGGGCCATATCAACAGCTATCGATAACACTGTCCTCAGGGGCCATATCAACAGCTATCGATAACACTGTCGTCAGGGTCAATATCAACAGCTATCGATAACACTGTCCTAAGGGGCAATATCAACAGCCAGCGTAAGTAATGTCCTCAGGGACAATATCAACAGCCCGCGTTAGTATTGTCCTCAGTGTCAAAATCAATAGCCAGAGTTAGTAATGTGCTCATGAGCAATATCAACAGGTAGCGTTAAGACTGTCATAATGGGCTTTATCCACAGATAGCGTTAGTACTGTCCCCAGGGTCAATATCAACAGCTAGAGTTAATTTTGTCCTCATGGAAAATATCAACAGCTAGCTTTAACACTGTCCTCATTGGCAATATCAATAGCCACTTATATTACTGCCCTAAAGGGAAATATCAACAGGTAGCGTTTATACTGTCTTCTTGGCCAATTTCAGCATATAGCGTTAGTACCGCTTTCCAGAGGCAATATCAACTGCTACCGTAAGTACCGTCCTCAGAGGCAATATCAGCAGCTAGCGTTAGTACTGTCCTCAAAGGCAATATCAACTGCCTGCGTTGGTATTGTCCTCAAGGGCAATATCAACAGCCAGCGTTTGTATTGTCCTAAGTGTAATACCAACAGTTATGGTTAGTAATGTCCTCGGGGGCGTTATCAAGAGCTAGCTGTAGAACTACAATATCAACAGCTATTGTCTTTAACATCCACATGAACAATATCAACAGCCAGCGTCTTATAGGGATACTATCAACAGCTACAGTTAGTACCGCCCATAAGTCAATATCAACAGGTAGCGTTAGTCCTGTCCTCAGGGGCAATGTCAACAGCTAGCATTAGTACTGTCCTCAGAGGCAATATCAACAGCTAGCGTTAGTACTGTCCTCAGGGGCAATATCGCCGGCTAGCGTTAGTGCTGTCCTAAAACGAATACAGTCAGTACTACTAAACTCTACGAAAATATCACCTACTGGCTTCCATGGCTTTTGTACTTTCCTCAAGGACAATTTCAAGAATTAGCTTCACTAAAGTCTTGAAGGACAAAATAAATTGCTTAGGTCACTTCCTTAAAAGACCAAAGGGACAATATAGTCATATTCTTAAACGGTTTCTCACCATTGTGTATGCATACTTGTCTTTTCGTTTACCCTACCTGTTTGCAAGCAATGTTTTTTCCCCAAGTGAGTTCGTTTCCGAGGAAGGCTTTGCTGGCATGTTGTCACTGATTAACACAGAAAATTACATCAAAATGTGTAAGGAGCATACTTATATAGGGTGTGGCCCTTCCTGTACATAGGCCTGGTCAGCGGCTTAACATCCCCTTCGAAGGATGGCAGTTTCACAGTACATGTACCTTGCCCGAATAGTGAACGGTCATTCATCAAAAGCGGCTGTCATGATAATCAGAAATGAATGTGTGTAGTTTAAAAAAAGAACAGTGGCTAGCACCTCTCCCCATAACCTGAGACGGGTTGACAGAGTATATTCCCCGCACCTCGTCTTGTTTCGTACTTGGAAACTCAACCTACTCACATATCTGACGTTTGCCTGTTAATGTTGTCGATTTGTGTTAGCTGTGTTCGGGTTTAAGTTTCAAAACACAGAATACGTGTCAGCGCGAGATATGTCGAAATGTAAAAATTCCAGAGATATTCACCTGAAAAACATTAACTAGTCGTACGAAAATGTCTAGATCGATGAGGTATTCTTCTCGTTGGTGAGTTTTATGCATGCACGCTTGGTTGTTAACGTTTAATCTATTGCTGTATGGCGGCTGTTTATGCATGCATTGCTTGATCTCTTCATGAACCTGTCTTGATATGGTCGACCCTGATACCTACTTATTCTAAAAGGGCATCACAGTAACTCTGTTGTACGTATGCACCATAAGATCTACTATTCTCGCTGCTAGAATATACCAAAAGTATTAATCATGTCACATTGTACTAAGACATCATGTTCTTGCATATAAAGCTACTGGTACTTTATAATGACAGAAAAAATGTGTGGTATTTAAACTAAAGGATGTTTTTATTTTTAGAAATGGTCTGCTTCAATGTAATAAGGCTCTTTTAAATCGTGTGTCAGTACAGTCCTCAGCGAAACAATAAACGTATACAGTCAATACTAATCTTTGTGAAAATATCACCTGCCAGCTTCTCTGGGTTCAGTACTGTCCTCAAGGACAATATCAATACAGATAGCGCCAGTACAGTTCTGAGGGACATAATAAACTGATTAGGTGAATTGATTGATTCGCGAAAGGGACGATATATTCATAAACTTTGATATGGTACCTTAAACGGTTTCTCACCAGTGAGTACGCACACTTGTCATTTCGCTTACTCTAACAATTGCAAGCAATGTTTTTTTCCGAGTGAGGGTTTTGGGCAAATGACCTTTCATTATTCGGGCAAGGTACTGTGAATCTTATGCCATCCTTCTAAGGAAATGTTAAGACGTAGACCAGTCCCATGTAGGAAGAGTCATGCCTTATATATGCTCATGACATATCTCTTTGAATTTCTGTGTTAATGAGGCAAAATGCCGTGGAGCTTTCCTCGGAAACGATGCTGCCATGATAATTAGACTAGACCGTGTGTAGTATCTATAATTAGGAACAGCGGGGACAGCACCTCTCCCCTAATCTGAAAGGGGTGGGTAGAGTATGTCCCTCCCCGCAACCCCCACAACACACACCCCACACGAACATTGTTCTTATATAATATGCAGATTCCCTATGCATTTGTATATGGTTTGATAAGGTAACAAATAATATACCAAAAGTATTCATCAATTCACATGTAATTAATAAATCGTGTTCTTGCAAATAAACCGACTGGTACATTATAGAAGTAAGAGGTGATAATTAAGCTAAAAGACAGTTTTGTTTTTTTAAAAATAGTAAGTGGTAATGTCTAGGCGATGTGAGAGATGTCTCTAACACCCTTTAAGTGTAATTATTTTAAACAGTAGGCGAATGTGTGTATTCATGCAGGATAAAATCCAAACAAGTCACATATATTAAGTTTTTATTTCGTTAAATGGTATAATATGGTATAATTTCTCCTGTATACTCAATGTATCGGCTAATAGTTCAGTTAATTCCTAGGCACTAGTAACTTCTACTTCTAATTAGAAAGTAGTAACTGCTTAGGAAATTTGAATTAAAAAAGAGCATACACATTCATATCCACGATTAATGCGTAATTGCGGCTGGTATAGCAGTTAATTAGCACTAGTAACTTCTACTTTGCTAAAATGAGTAACTAGGCATATTCGGAAAATTAAAGGACAATAGAAACATCTCTCACATCGCCTAATATCTTAATGTATGTAGCTTATATGGCTTCTCTCCTGTATGCATACTCACATTCGACTACTGTTTAAAAAAGTTAATTGAATTGATTTGTGTTTTAAGGAGCAACAACACATGAACGTTTATATGACGCCTAACAGGAACGAACGCGCCAGGCTCATCCTCCATTTACATGAAGATAAAATATGAAGACTGGGCCTAGAACCTTCTTACCTGCAAAACTGCAGAATTGCTGCAAATTCTATAATAGACACTCCATTTACGATGGAGCCACGTTTCCACGTTTGCATACGCGGTGTCATGATGGGCATGATAAAAAATGACAAAATGAATATGAATGTGTGTGTGGGGGTGGGGGTGGGGGTCTACCCCGCAACCTCACGGGGAACAAAAATGAAAGTTAACAGATGACAGAGACATCGCATTTTTCTTATCAGGATATCTCTCACATCACCTAGACATTATCACTTGCTATCATTTAACGAAATATAACAGAATGGCTTAATATATTTGATTTATATGGCTTCTCCCCTGTATGTATTCTCACATTCGCCTACTGTTTATTTCCTAAGCCGTTACTACTTCCTAATTATTTTATAAATAGGAACCTCACGGGGAACAAAATGAAAGTTAACAGATGACAGAGACATCGCATTTTTCTTATCAGGATATCTCTCACATCACCTAGACATTATCACTTGCTATCATTTAACGAAATGTAACAGAATGGCTTAATATATTTGATTTATATGGCTTCTCCCCTGTATGTATTCTCACATTCGCCTACTGTTTATTTCCTAAGCCGTTACTACTTCCTAATTATTTTATAAATAGGAGGCGAATGTGATTATTCATATAATGCGTCAAAACTTAATATGCAATATGTGACTTGTACGCATTATGTGACAAAAATAGTTGTTGTTTTGTGCTTTGTGCTTTTTGTTGTTGTTGCTGTTGAGTGTTGTTTGTGTTTTTTTGGGGGGAGGGGGCAGTGGTTGTGGGTTGGCTGTAAATAGTGTTTTTTAAAGTTGCGCATCACCCCTTAACTTCAGTGCGTGCGTGAGTGCGTGTGTTTTGGTTATAACTTGTTTTTTTTTTAACTTGCGCTCCACCCCCAATGTCAAATCCTTTATCCGCCCCTGAGGAGGGTGCATGCTCCCCAGATGTTTTCCAAAGTAAGAAGACTTTATTTTATGGATTTATGCAAACTGGATCCGCCCATGCCCCCACCCCACTGCCTAACTAACAACCAAAGAACAATCAAAGTACATACGTTTCAGATTTTAGGTAAGGGTGCTCCCGGTGCCCGCACTGGACCCGCCCCTAGACCCATCCCACTACCACCTGTACACCCCAACCAACAAAAGCTTACTATATGCATATAATTATTACTTTTCAGATTTTAGCCTGGTGCACCCATACCCCCCGGATCCGCCCTTGCCCTCCCCGACCCACGACCCACTTCTCACCCAATATATTTATTTGCCTCGGTGTCAGTTTATGTCTGGTTACGGCACTGTGCGTGAAAGTTATTGCGTGAACGTTATGCATAGCATCATGACAGATGTATACTCCGCTTTTTGTGAATTAGAGAATGTGTGCTAGGAATCGAAGACATTCCATGCCGATATATTATATCCACCTTAGAACACGACATCCCAGACCATATCAGGACCCGCTTTGCAATCAATTGTAACTAGAAGAACGGTATTGAAACAAAGGTTGAAGGAACGCGTTTGGACCTAAAAAAATCTTTAAAAACAAAAAGATCTTAAAAAAATCAAAAAATCTGATTGTTTGTTTTTGTCTATACTTGTATACAAATATCAAAACATATCAAATAATTGCAAAACTGTACACCAAAATTCCTAACCCATGTAAGAGACTGTAGTAGACATGTACAACAGCAGAGCACAACATCAGAGCACATCAATAAATGAAAAACTGTACACCAGAAACAATCCTACCCCATGTAAGAGAGCATAGTGAAAAACAATTCGACGCCGTGTAAGAGACCATAGTCAAAAACAAGCATACACCATGTAAGAGACCATAGTCAAAAGCAATCATACCCCATGTAAGAGACCACTATGGGGTAGGAATTTTGGGTAGGATTGTTTTTGGTGTACGGTTTTTATTTATTTTTTAATATGTTTTGATGTGTGTATACATGTCTATTCTATACAGAAATATAATATAATAAAAAAAGTTTTTTTTCTGATTTGTTTTTCTTTTTTTGTTGTCTTCTTTATGTTTATTTCCTTCAACCTGTCTATTGAAAATAACAATTTCTTCCAGTCATATTGTTGTGGTGGATGAGTGGTTAGCATACTTGGTCATACTTGCCTCTCGTCCCAGACGTCACAGGTTCGATTTCCTCTGGTAAGCATACTATGAAAGTATGCCATCCTCAGAAGGAGGTGTGTGTAAAGTCATAGGTCCGTGTGTAGGGAGAGCTATACACGTGGTAATCGGTTATTCGTCAACAGAATTGCACATAATAAATGAAATTGCGTGTAGATAGTGGCAAAATATAAGAAACATATACATCTAATCTATTTTATAACTCTAACACAATAGCATGTGTTTTTTGTTCAATATCGATGTGTGCTTCAACTAAACGATTACAATACAAAACTTCCTCCCCTTAATCTGTTATAAATGGCGTTTTCACAATAGAAACGCAGTATATACGTGTTGCGTCCCTTTTGTTGTGAAACGCCATTTAGGGGCATAATTGACAGCTGGAGCTTCGTCGGGACAATATTGACAGGAGGGGCTTCAACAACAGCGAATGATTTGAACCCCTCTCTTTTCGTGTGTTGCGGCTCATATATACATGTATGTATATATGTATGTATATATGTTATGTATATATGTAGACAGACAGACAGATAGATAGATAGTTGATCAATTATCATCTCTATTTCAGAATTTTGGTGCTTGCCAATGGTGAAGTTAAAGAATTTGACAAACCCAAGACGTTACTCGAGGATACAAGCTCTGTGTTTTACAGCATGGCCAAAGATGCAGGCCTCATAAAATAACAACAAAACACTATAAAATGAACTTTAAGGGTAAACCATAATAACAAATCGGTGTCTGTGCCAGGTGTGTAGTATTGCTTTAAATGACATTGTACGTGTAGAAAATGATGTAAATGGGTTCAGCATGAAGACTGGCCCGTGACGGACAAAGAAAACACGAAAATGAAAAGATCGTGATTTGTATGCAATCACAATCCATGCGGAACAATTTGATATTTTAAAATAAACAATTTCCAGTTCGAGAAAAAACAAGAAACGGTATTTAGTTGACAGTTAAAGACACATTTCGAGCCTATTGTATTTCGAGGGGAGGGGAGGGGGGTGTAGAGAATTTCTATAGGTAACTGTAAATCGCTGTTAGAAATACATTTGCACAAGGAAATTGAGATTATTAGTTTTTTGTCAAAGGATGAGGCCCGTCCCATAAAGAGTGTATAATAATGTAGTAAACATTATAACCGTTTTGCATTTGATGTGCACTTGTATATATGTTAAAACAACTATGTATAGATGGATTTTCTTAAAAGACCCGTGTTAACAATTAATAGTTTTTGTATTTTTAGCACAATATACTTTATTATCAGTTACTTCTCTGCCATGTTTTAGTAAATCTCAAATGCAAGAAACTCATCGGGACTTCAAGAATCGTTGTCATCTCAGTGTTTTTGATCAATGTGCTAATTTGGAATCACTCTTCGTCCGTCGTCCGTCCGTTGTCTGTCCGTCGTCCGTTCTCAAATGCAAGAAACTCATCGGGACTTCAAGAATCGTTGTCATCTCAGTGTTTTTGATCAATGTGATAATTTGGAATCACTCTTCGTCCGTCGTCCGTCCGTTGTCTGTCCGTCGTCCGTTTTTTTTTGAGCGATATTATATAACTGTGGGGGCATGGAACGACCCAAGATATATTGTGAAGAAAAGTACTGCCAGAAATGGAGACAACACCTGGCATCGCAGAGAAATCATGCCAAAGTGTGTTGTTGAACAGTGTAGACAGTGGTTACCAAATCCGTATGGACAACCTCATATGGGCCATAGGTGACTAAAATTAATATATGGTGCAGTAAATTTGTCACTTCTAGTTCGTGTGTTGTTGTTTGTTTTCTGATATTAATTATAACAACAAGAGAATCGGTAGAACCGATGGATTCATCCCGAAAGTTACACAGAAATAAGTAATGTTTAGTGCGAGTGCTTCCTTATTCAAAATGAATCCGTACGAAACTCTGTTATGCTCCGGATAAAATCTTTCAAAAAAGGGAGAAAAATTTAAAAAGTAGTGAAGCTAGAGTTATGGTTCCTATGAACTGCACTCCGTCTCATTGTCCTAATCATTCACACGAACTTTAATCAAGCATACTTTTGAGTTATGCTCCGGACAAAAAGTGTGACGCACGCACGGACGGACGGAAAAAGCGGCGACTAAATAAACAATCTAGTGTTTTTAGTTACAATATATTTTATATAAAATACTAAAGTAATAGTAAATGAAAACTGTGATGGGCCCTCAATATAATGTCTCTGTGGTAATCAGTCAGCGAGCAGTAAGCAGTTAAGAAGCATGCTATCCATGATTTTTCAACGACTACATTCAGTTGGGAAATGTGTCTTTAATGCATGAAAAGTTACAAATTGCGAAGTATGTAAAGAGCGGAATCGTTACTACTATAACTGCAGCATCAAGAGAAAATGTCTACTTGTTGTTATACACTGTGCTGTCTATAAGCATTGTTGTTGTTATACACTGTGCTGTCTATACGCATTGTTGTTGTTATACACTGTGCTGTCTATAAGCATTGTTGTTGTTATACACTGTGCTGTCTATAAGCATTGTTGTTGTTATACACTGTGCTGTCTATAAGCATTGTTGTTGTTATACACTGTGCTGTCTATAAGCATTGTTGTTGTTATACACTGTGCTGTCTATAAGCATTGCAGGTGAAGAGAAAAGTGAAATTTTAGTGTTCTACCTCACTGAATTAACTGCAATTTGGCACAAATGTTCTTGAATGCATGAAGATTTAACAGTAATATATGAAATCATGTCAATACTTAAAAATACTACATCCTAAGATATTTTGTTGTCTGCTACAAAATTCAAAGCACGTTTGAGATAAGAGAGTGTATGTTTCAGCAGTTACCAGATAACAACATGTAGATTTTATAGTTGCTGTCCACCTGTATATTTCTACAAATGAACCCCGGCCTTTAAGCTGGAGCGAGTGTACAGGATAGGAGTGCCGCATGACCCCGGAGTGAAAACACAATATATGTTTGCAAATGCAATTACTGTGGGTGTTTCTCTACACCCCCCGCCCCCACCCCCACCACCCCCGAGTACTGAATACTCCTTTATTTTAGACCCGAGTACTGAATACTATTTAACATAAAAATTAACCAATTTGCTATTTATTCGTCTTATTTTATGAAGATGTGATATAAAAGGACAATTAGAACTGTATTAAGGTTGTATCTCATCGTTTTGCTGTTTCTGGGTCAATCATGACGAGTTTTGTGGAATTCAACAGTTGTGTTTTACATAGAAAACATAGTTTGAAGGCAAGTACCTATTTTTTATGCGTACTGAATACTAAATAATGTAATTTGCAAGTACTGGTACCCGGGCCGTGGGTACTGAATACTCTCTAAATATGCCCTGAATACTGCGTACCAAAAGGAAGTAGTTACAGTCATATGCAGGAGTAGTTTCCACCGGAAATTACTGTCATTGCGAAACGACCAGTAAATAAACTCGAATTATATCAGAAAATTTGCAAAATTTATTGTTAAGGCATATGTACATCGTCGACATGTTTTATGTGTCATATTAATTATATTCCACGATTATCATGTTTAACTGTATTGTTTTATCAATTGAACTGAATTGAGTTTTAAGGCGCACCAACACATGAAAGGTTATATGGCGCCTAACAGGCATGAACATGCCATGCTCATCCTCCATGTACATCGAGATAAAATATGGAGAATGGGCCTAGGACCTTCTCACCCTGAACTGCAGAGTTGCTGCAAATTCTATTGTAGACACTCCACTTACGCTGGAGCCACGTTTATTGTTTTTCTGCCACTGCTCTTAGTGATGTGAGCGAGATGGCACCTGAAACAATGCAGGGGTCATGATGAAGACCTTTAATGAGCATGAACAATAAATGACAAAATGATGAATGGGGGTCCGACCCCTCTGCATGTGACGGTGTGTTTGCAGTGGTTGTATTCAACCCCGGCAACCACACGGGGGTAGTTTATCAAACATTTCATACAATCATTATAACTTATCGGTGTGTAAATGTCAGGACCGTTATTATGGTCGCTTATGTATACATTGTAAATGTCAGGACCGTTATTATGGTCGCTTATGTATACATTGACTTTTATGTTTAAATTCGATAAATATTGCTTGTATTATTTAAAAGTGACTTGTAGCTGCTCTTGTTAAATGTATTGTTTATATTGTTATACACATATCACTATAATAAAATATTTACTTACTTATTGACTCCTAAAATGAAAGACGCGAAATAAGACGTCAGCGTGCATGGATAAGCTAGTCAGCGTGCATGGATAAGCTATGACAGGTTATATATCAACGGAAAGCCGATCCAGGGTGACTAGGACAGTGACGAGGATAAACTCAGTGTGATTCTCTGAACGGTAATGTTTTGTCCGAAAGTAATAAAGATACAGATTGCATGAACATGTTAAAGCAATATTATATAATTATTTAGCGCGAGGCATGGACTAGTAGAAACAGTGGGTTTTTTTCGAAATATTTATATAATGCTACAATTAATAAATAACATCCGTGTTTACAGGGTTTCAGGGTTCTAAATCTGCATGTTGTACCTGCCCGTCTCATTAGCTAATTTATATACAGAAATATTACTGGAACATACCGAGTGTGTTTATATTTTTAGAACCTACCAATAGAGTAAATCAGAATATTATAAAACAAAAAATGTCGCTGTCCGAAGTGACATTTGACCTGTAAGTATGACCTTGACCTTGGAGCCACGGATCTGCATTTTGTGCGCGACACGTCGTCTTGTTGTGGTGAGCAATTGTGCCAAGTTATTTGAAAATCCGTCCAGGAATGCCAGAGTTATTGACCGGACACGTTTTGACCTTTGACCTCTAAGTGTGACAGTGACGTTAGAGCCACATACCTGGATTTTGTGCGGGACACGTCGTCTTGTTCTGGCGAGTACTTGTGCCAAGTTATTTGAAAATCCGTACAGTAATGCAGTTAGTGACCGGACACGATTTGACCCTTGACCTCTAAGTGTGACCTTGACCCTGGAGCCACAGACCTGGGTTTTTATGCGCGAAACGCCGTCTTGTTTCTTAGGTGAGTACTTGTGCCAGGAATGCCAGAGTTATTGGCAGGACACGATTTGATCTTTGCCGTCTAAGTGTGACCTTGACCTTGGAGCCACGGATCTGGATTTCGTGTGCGACACGTCGTCTTGTGGCGAGCAATTGTTCCAAGTTACTTGAAAATCCGTCCATTATTGTCAGAGTTATTAACCGGACACGATTGTACGGACGAACGAACGAAGGGACTGACGGACTACTATATGCCACCCTTCGGGGACATACAAATATAAATGCCTTTGTTTATAGCATTTGACATAAGAGTGCTAAATTAGATAATATTAATTGTTTTACAAATGTACTAAAACTACTTACAAATTATTAAAGATGCTAACCCGTCAAGTCATGAAAGAGAGACCCAAGAGGACCTGTGGAAGCTCTACTGGCTAAAACGGCTCTTATATCAAGGGTTATCGTCATAAAATTCCTATCGTTAAAACAGTGCAATTTGTTTTTAAAAAATACCCACAACAGAAACTTAAACATTTGACCCATCCTAACAATTTAAACAAGAGACCCTAGTTCTAATTTGGCATGGTTATTTGGGGACTCGAGGCACAGCAATTGTATAAAATAGGTTTTGACCGCCTTTAGAGGGCCCCCTTTCTGTAGGCGGTCAAAACCCATTTTATATATACTGAAAGGAAAAAGAAATTTGACACGGGTTAATCTCCGCTATATTTTGTATGTACAAATATCGAATGGTACATGGTTACGTAAGATCTTTCCTTTCGGAAAAAAGGCTAAAACAACACGTAACACAGCAAATAGTATTCCTGCAAAAAATCGTTATTGACAGAGTATGCGTTTGGCGTAAACTTTGGATGCAAAATATTGCAAAATCTTTACGTTAAATACAGTACTGAACTGGCTCAAGTTTTCAAAGAGGAACTTCAACATCTATGAATTTCTTGTTACAACGTGTACTGTGATTAAAACGTCTACAACATCACAGTTGTGTCCTTTCTCTAACTGTAACTTTTGTTTTACAAAACATCTTGGGATTTCCTTGGAATATATATGGAATTAAGTGTGCAGTATATGCAATATACATGTATGTCCTGTATAGCGGAAATTCCCGTGTCGCGTTTCTTTTTGCTTTCAGTATATAATTGTCCCTAAATAACCTATAATACTAAATTAGAACTGGGGTTGTTTTAGTAAAAACAGATGTCTCCCCTACAGGAAAAAGGGCCATAAATCCGTCGAAAATCATTCAACTTGAACATGACGAAGACATGTGCAACTAGGCTTGGTAATGGTCATCCCTACCAATTTTCATGGAAATCCAGGCTGGGGAACAAAAGTAGTCGAAACAAAGCTTATGTATTTAAACCTTTAAAGGGCCATAACTCAACCAACAATCATTCGACTGGAACAAGACAATGATATACCCAGCCAAGTTTCGTTGAAAGCCGAATAGTGGTTGAGGAGAACTAGTCCGAACAAAGTTTGTGTATTAAAACGTTTTAAAGAGCCAGAACTCCTCAAATAGCATTCAACCCAAACACGACAACGACATGTGCAACTAGGCTTGGTAATGATCATTCCTGCCAAGTTTCATTGAAATCCAGCCAGAGGTTTGGCGAAATTAGTCCGGATAAAGTTTATGTATAAGGGGCTATAACTCTGTCAAAAATCGTTAAACCGGAACATGGCAATGACATGCGCAAGTAGGCTTTGTACTGATATTTCGTGTCAAGGTCTGTTGAAATCCAGCCAGGGGTTTAGGAGAACTAGTCTATACAATGTTAGTGTATTAAAACCTTTAAAGGGCCATTACTCCTCCAAAAAAAGCATTCAACCGGAACACGGCGATATTATGTACAACTAGGCTTGACTTGCAACAATTAGCTGACATCCGTCCGGGAGTTCAGAAGAGAATAGTCTGGACAATGTTTGTGTATTAAACATTTAAAGGGCCATATCTCCGCTAAAAATCATTCAACCGCAACATGGCGACGATATGCACAACTAGGCTTGATACTGATCATCCTTGCCAAGTGTCGTTAAAATCCGGCCAGGGATTCAGCAGAACTAGTCCAAACAAAGTTTGTGTATTTAAAGGGATATAACTCCGCCAAAAGTCTTTCATCCGGAACATGGTGATATGCACAAGTAGGCTTGGTACTGATCATTCCTGGAAGGTTTCGCTGAAATCCGCCCAGGGGTTCAGCAGAACTAGTGCGGACAAATGTTCAAATGTTAAGTAACACCTTTAAAGGGCAACAACTCCGCCAAAAATCATTCAACCGGAACATTATGACGATATGCACAACTAGGCCTGATACTGATCATCGTTGCCAAATTTGAAATCTGGCCAATCTGACCAGGGGTTCAGCAGAACTAGTCCATGCAAATTATGTGTATTAAAACCTTTAAAGGGTCATAACTCTGTCAAAATCATTCAACTGAAACAAGGTAAAGATATGCACAACTAGGCTTGGTACTGATCATCCCTGCAAAGTTTTTCTGAAATATGGCAAAATGAAGGCCATATCATAGCAATATGATAAAGTTTGGTAAAGAAAAGATGAAAAAGGTAGGTGCAAGAATATTGACATCAAAAAGTTAACACATTTTTCAATAATTCAAGTATTATAACTTCGGTGTTACTGGTCCGATCTGGCAGGTTTCAGATCTTGACCGAGCTTTCGAATAACAATTTGCTGTTTTCTTAGCTCAAGGTTGTAAATTCCATTCAGCAACACATCAATTTTGTTGTTACTAAAATTGAATAAAGATTTTGAATTACGTTTGTATTCCATCAGTTAACAATGTTTAATTGATTCCATAACAGAATAAATGCTTGCAAATGGAAATCATGTTTTCTTAGCTAAGTTATTGTTAACATTCATATATCAACTGACAATATTAAAATGATTCCAGTATCAGCATAACTTCTTATAAATACAAACAAATGCTGCTTTAAACAATAATGTAAAGTGTGTTCAGCTATACATCAATTAATTACTGCTAGACTTAAATGATTCTGAGAAATTAAGATCACATTCAATATGGTTGTCAGAATGATTATATATATGAGACTGTATCTATTACACACGGTAACGGTAGTATTATTGTGGGTGTTTCCCCACTCCCCCCCCCCACCCCCACCGAGTACTGAATACTGTCTAATTTAGAGCTGAGTACTGATTACTATTTAACATGGATAACCCGAGAACTGAATACTAACATGGATAACCCGAGTACTGAATACTATTTAACATGGATAACCCGAGAACTGAATACTATTTAACATGGATAACCCGAGAACTGAATACTATTTAACATGGATAACCCGAGTACTGAATTCTATTTAACATGGATAACCCGAGTATTGAATACTATTTAACATGGATAACCCGATTACTGAATACTATTTAACATGGATAACCCGAGTACTGCATACTATTTAACATGGATAACCCGAGTACTGAATACTATTTAACATGGATAACCCGAGTACTGAATACTATTTAACATGGATAACCCGAGTACTGAATACTATTTAACATGGATAACCCGAGAACTGAATACTATTTAACATGGATAACCCGAGTACTGAATACTATTTAACATGGATAACCCGAGAACTGAATACTATTTAACATGGATAACCCGAGTACTGAATACTATTTAATATGGATAACCCGAGTACTGAATACTATTTAACATGGCCGAGTACTGAATACTATTTAACATGGATAACCCGAGAACTGAATACTATTTAACATGGATAACCCGAGTACTGAAAACTATTTAACATGGATAACCCGAGTACTGAATACTATTTAACATGGATAACCCCGAGTACTGAATACTATTTAACATGGATAACCCGAGTACTGAATACTATTTAACATGGATAACCCGAGTACTGAATACTATTTAACATGGCCGAGTACTGAATACTATTTAACATGGATAACCCTATTTAACATGGATAACCCGAGTACTGAATACTATTTAACATGGATAACCCGAGTACTGAATACTATTTAACATGGATAACCCGAGTACTGAATACTATTTTAACCCGGGCCGTGGTACTGAATACTCTCTAAATTTGCCCTAAATACTGCGTACTAAAAAGGGGTGGGTGAGTTGGCGGTGGTGTGGAACAGCCCCATGAATAAACAATAAAAACCAAACCAGTCTATTCTGTAAAACAGACGATACATTATAATATAAAAAAATAAAGCTTAGTATTTTTTCATGTCAACATTAATTTGATTTCAAAATTAATAATAAGAAGGTTGTGTTTGACGAGATGTCATATATCGGCATGCTGTTACTTTAAGTGATATACTCAAAGTAGTTACTTTGTAACTTTGTAGTTAATAATGTATTCAAAGTACTGAGTGTAGACTGAGTTTTCGTACCAGTCGTAGTGCAAACAAAAATGCCTATTCACACTAAATAACTTAACATGTGCTTACACCATGCATTGTCGGAGTAGGTATTTATAATAACTGATATTGAATCAATACTTTGCCTTGATATAAACATACACTGAAAGACTTTAAAAACGCAACAGGGAAATAAACTTAGATAACTGACATATTTCAATAGAAATAAAATTTTAATTTCATCTATTCTATTTAACAATATCTACAGCTGATTTGCTGAAAATTTCATTCAAATGAATCAACAATAAACTTGTTAAATTCAGAGCATAACACTACGACCCCCAAAAGCAAAAGTCACACAACTAATACTCGGTATATCCCAATATGCGTAGGAGATGTCAGGCGTAATGGTGGATATTGTGACTTTTGCTTTTGGGGGTAGTGCTGTTATATTTTGAATTTAACAAGTTTAATGTTGATCAATTTGAATGAAATTTTCAGCAATTCAACTGTAGATGTGGTTAAATAGAATAGATGAAATTAAAATATGTCAGTTATCTTAGATTATTTCCCTGTTGCGTTTTTAAAGTACTGTGTATTTTAAAAGGTCCACATCTGATAGATTTGTCTCCGGTGACTACAAGCTACGCGAACAGAGATGTGTCACCACAATGCCAGTGTCAGAGTGGTCATTTCAAAGGACTGGAGATTGAGTTCTGTCCGAGAGAAATGTTTTAATCCCCTGTAGCACCTGACCCTGTATACCGTACGGATGGAGCTTCAGAAGGAGTTTCAGGTGATTTACGTTATTAAAGGCTTGACTAAGTTCAAGTAGGATAAGGTCGGTCTGACGGCCGTCTGAGCAATTTCGGGAAAGGTCATCAACAGGCATGGTTAATCATGTGTATCGTGATATTTTGGCTCTGAACCCATGTTGGTCATATAAGATGTCATGCTTGTCTAAATGGGACACACTATTTGATATGATAATGTATTCAAGCATATTACATAGTATGCAGGTTCAGGAGATGGGTCTATAGTTAGAATCAATAGTTATCACCTTTATTGAATTGTGGAGACACATTTGCACTGTTCAAGTCCTCGGGAACCCTACCTGTGGTTATTGATGTCTGGAAGGGAATGGCTATGTATGGTGCTATCGTCCCAGCAATATTTAAGCTGTTGTGGTACCAGTGGTTTCATATTAACGTGGTTTCAGATTAACAGATCCTGTTACCTTATGTTGGTTCAGATCGTGCGATATCTTAATAGTAGTATAGATACTGGGGGTTCTGGCACAATTTCCTCCCTCGCGACAAACAATCAGCAGTTATCAGTTGTCTCCAGTTGCCCTTAACACAAAGATGCAAACGCCAAACGACGAACCCCTCTGTTGCCCGACCCCTCGCAACTATACAAACTGCTTGATTGCCCTTCGCTTAGGAAAAACTTGACCAAACCCCACCCCCAGTATCTATTAATCTTCATCATCGCTGTACATATCACATTCTATCATAGAGCATTTTACTTGTATGCTAACGTTTCTTGTCCATTATCTAGTATGTAATTGATTTTCCTTTTTTGATCTTATTAACCCACTTAAAGTTACCAGTAGGCAACGGTTGGCACATAGCCCACCCATACAAGTTATTAGCATCAAGATATATTATGTACTTGCTTTCTTTTTTCTTGTCATAGTTTTTCATATATTTATTGTTAGCCTATGAACATTTGTTTGCAATATAACTTCTGCCGCCTCTTAATCCTTTTGATCAATATCAGTTATTAAATCAAGCTGGATGCCAGTCATATTAAGGCATGCATCCCAGGCTAAACCAGGACTACTGAAGTAATGACAATGATCTAATTTGTAATACTTAATGCACATTTTCTAAAGCTTTCAAAAACATCTGTCAGCAACAGCACATCAGTCTTAATATACAGATCATTATATTCTCCCATATTTTTAATCTTAAATGTTTTTCAGATTTTTTAGTAGTAAGGAATAAAAGAATCCTCAGTCACAAAAAGCTTGCAACCTGTTTATATCTGGGTATTTTATTTCCATGGTAATTTTAGTTGTCGTGCCATTGTTATAATTCTTTCAGTTAGATCTTGAAAGTTTGTAAAAACAAAACTCTTTTTCAAGTTTAGTCGTATTTTCAAAATCAACCATTTGAGCATATGTCATTTGATCTTCCTAAAAATCAACCATTTGAGCATATGTCATTTGATCTTCCTTAAAGTTTTTAATTTTCTTTTCTACTTGTTCCATTATAATATTACATCAGATAATATTTCTTTCAGCCTATATTTTAAATATATAGTGCTATATTATAATATAATGAATTGCAAATATTGTTAAAGAGTTTTGGATATTATTGATCCCCATGGAGTATGTTCAGATCTTATTTTGCATGACTAATAAAAAGAAGCTTTGTAAATATTGTGTCAAAAATGAGATATAGGGACCTATAGAAACCACAGCGTCCGAACGCAATGGCATCGTAGGTCCGCACTGTACTGCAAACAAGGACTTGATGATACAATCAAAGAGACAAAAAACAACAGAAAGGGTGGTGAAGACAGGGTTACCGACTTGGAACGGTCAGTAGGCAAAAAGGCCTACTGGTTAGCTTGGATCTTTTTTATATGCGCACAATCCTCGCTATTATCCCGTCTTCAGTGCCCAAACAGACAAGACAGTGTAAACAAAACTACAGCCCATCAAAAGGAATTCTCTAACAATAAAGTCCACATCCAGAGAAACTAACTAAAGAAACACATACGAAATAATAAACATCTCAGGATGTATCTAGAATCGTACTGAACAACCATAGTAGTTGCAGCTAAAGAGAAAACTAATCTAGGGTACGACCAGAAAACCTGAGAGACGAAAACTCATGCACCAACCTCCCTTAGTTGGGGTTTCAGTAGGTACAATCATAGAGTCCCAAGAGGTCGTCCAGTCATTGCACAAGTGAAAAATGAAGCGTAATGACTGGGTCAATCACTAAACATGCAGTGCGCTGTAAAACCAAAGGGTTATATCCTTCTTTTTCAGTAGTTTCGAAGTACTGGTTGAGACATGAATTGTTTTTACGATTTGTTTTACCTTTGACCTCCAACTGTGTGACCTCGACCTTTGAGGCACTGACCTTATTATTGCACGCGACACACTTTCTCATTGTGATGTACAGTTGTGTGAAGTTTGACGCAGCTCCCTTCAGTAGTTGCCAAGTAATGGCTGAGACATGATTTTTTTTACAATTATTTTACCTTTGACCTACAACTGTGACCTTGACCTTTGAAGCACTGACATGATTTTTGCACGCGACAAACCTGCTCAATATGATTAACCGAATGTTGGTGCGCGCGTGATTTTTATCTTTACCTATAAAGATTATAAAAATCTTTCATGGGTATCCGGTGAAGATAGGTATAAGTGTTTTTATCGGAACCGAGGCTCTGCCGAGGCTCCGATTAAAACACTTATACCGAGGGTTGGAATTCCCTATCTGAAACGAATACCCATGATATATTCTTTTTCTTGCATATCAGAGATATGTTGTGCGTCGACGCCGCCAGCTACTAACGTTTTGCATTTTTTCCTGCATACCGGATGTTGGCGCGTGTGAATTTTATCTCGACCCTAGGGTGAGATGGAAATATCTAGCCCCGGTTAAATGGCGGATATCCTTGTCCGGTATGCAAGAAAGAGAATTCCAACACGAGGTATGTTTTTATCGGAACCGAGGCAGCAGGCTGATTAAAACACTTATACCGAGGGTTGGAATTGCCTATCTGAACCAAATACCCATGATAGATTCTTTTTCTTGCATATCAGAGACATGTTGTGCGTTGGCGGCCAGCTACTAACGTTTCGCATGTTTTCCTGCATACCGGAGGTTGGCGCGCGTGAATTTTTTCTCGACCCTAGGGTGGGATGGAAATATCTAGCCCCGGTAAAATGACGGATATCCTTGTCATGTATGCAAGAAAAGACAATCCATCCCCCATGTAAAATGTGGATAGCCTTATCCGGTATGCAAGACAAAGTGATCCTAAAGTGTCTGCGCTACGCAGGCGACACAATAAAGTGCATGCTGCTGTTTTTATTGTATTAAAAAAACATAACGGCACGCCGCGAGATTGAAGAAAATCAATATTGAAGTCTGTCCCTTTAACTTAGTATTGACTTTGCTTCTTTCACTGTTAAAATACTAATGACTAAATGTATTCTATAGATAAATTTTAATATATAATTACCGTATTCCTCACCATTCTCAATGATTGTTTTCTCAAAACTTGATTTTCTCTACTCGAGACTCGATTTTCTCTACTCGAGACTCAAATTTCTCTACTCGAGACTCAATTTTCTCTACTCGAAACTCGATAATGTCAACTAGGAACTCGATTTTCTCTACTCGAAACTCGACTTTGTCTACTCGATACTCGATTTTCTCTACTCGAAACTCGTCTTTCTCTACTCGATTTTTTCGACTTTCTCTACTCGATACTGGATTTTCTCTACTCGAAACTCGACTTTCTCTACTCGAGACTCGATTTTCTCGAAACTCGAGAATGTCAAGACGTCGACTCAAAAATCGATAATGTCATCTTGTGACTAGAGATTAATATTTTGTAAACAGATTTCAAAACATCCCAACTATTAAATTAAATATACATTTCAGCCTTCAGCGAACATAAACGTCTCTCTCTCTCTCTATGTGCACAATAATCACCTATACGTAGGCGATTGTTCTATGCAGGTTTGCGGGTTTTTCCTTTGAAGTTTGGCATATCTAAATCTTTGTAACAGTACACGTTGCATGCTCTAAATGGAGATAAGCATGTCCTAAGTGGATTTGGTGTCACTAGCTGCGCTGAGACACATCGAGGCATTGCATTTTATTGGGAAAAAACGAGGCATTGCATCTGTACAGTTGGGGTAATGTACATATGGTGTACTCCGGTAGCTGTATCAGTGTTGGGAACGAAACAAAAATAGATATAAAATTAAAAGTTTTCCTGAAAAATTATCCCAGAGTATTGTAGTTATAGACTATAAATACAATACTCTGTACTCTGGGATAATGTTACGCTCCCTAGTTACCACTTCGTTCCAGAATATTACATAGTAATTTATAACCAATGCAAAGGAGATAGTAGGATAATGTTTGTTTTCAACAAAAAACATGTTCGTTTTGTTTTAATTTTATATAGATCCCGATCAAAAACTATTTTTGTTTAGTTCCCGACACTGATACAGCTACCTGTGACTTTACCTATAAACAACCTCAATATCAATAAATAATATAGTATTGATAAAAAATATCTTAAAACTGGAAAGCATGTCTTGGATATATGCCCTGAAACGCAAGAAATTGCATGTAGAAATAATAATAAAACATGATCTGGAGTTTTGTTGGCGTGGGTGCGTGCCACAGGACCTCCACAGTAAGGAATTGGTCTCAGTTAAATTTCAGGGCTGGCTACGGGCCTGTCACACGTTTTTTACACATGTGCAATGTAAACATTATAAGTGCTAAATGCCCCCAACCCCCGCCCTCACACACACACACCCCACTCCTGGCCCCTTAAATGCATGAGTGCACACGGTTAACTTATAGAAATCAAGGGGGTGGGGGGGGGGGGGGGGGGGGGGGATAGTAGTAGCATGATTAAATTTACTGCAGATCTATTGATTGTTTTATTTAATAATACATTAATCATTGAAATACAAAAAACAACGAAGAAAACATTTGAAACTAAACAACAAACGCGTATTCAATGTCAATTACACGTTATATACTGAAAGGAAAAAGAAACGCATAATAGGTATTTCCGCTATTTATATTGTTTTTGCCCAAGGCAATTCTTTCAGTGAAACACAATTAACATAAGCTGGTAAAGCATAAAAAGCAATATTCAAACTAAATAAGTATCTTTTGAAGTTTACAGATATGTCAATAACTCATAGACTGGAACTATTTGATAAGCTTATATTGACCATTTTTTAATTATTTTTTTGTCAAGTGTGGGGTTTCACATTGCAAACAATATTGAAAGAATCCATACACTTTCTTGCAAACGAATATTGAATGTAAACGCACAACGCAAAATGAGTTTGTATATGGTATCCTATGTAGGTTTAGCCGTAGACATAATAAATTGTATAGAATCTTTAAATATTGGTTAAATATTTTAAATAATCTTGCAAGCTAATTTATAATGTGCTGAAAACAATTGCTGATATTTACCCAAACAAAGTATCATGGGTAACCTTAGTTTGCAATTTATTATCGTCAATGGCTTTTTTATTACGTGTGGCTTAACCAGTCTATTGGAGATGTGATATTTTCTCAGGTATATTTAAGCAACGACTTCATGATAATAATATACAATATTGGCGTGAACGTTTAGAAACTTCAACGAGAGCAATATTTTTTAAAGAAATTGTTAGTTTTGATTTTCAATTATTTCTTAATTGCATAGACTTACCCAAATTTAGAATACATATGGCCAAATTAACTCACAGCCTTGCTGTAGAGACTGGTATGTGGCATAGGCCTAGAAGTTTACCATTAAAAGATAGAATATGTATCAACAAGATTGAAGATGAATTTCATGTTAGAATGCGATAATTTTAAAGATATTCAACAAATATCTACTAAAACGTATTTTTGGAATCGACCGAGCATGTTCAAATTAAAATAACCTTTTTACATCAAAAAATTAAAATGAAATTAAAAATCTGAGTGTGTATATTTTTAAATCATTTGAAATAAGAAAAACATTAACAATGAATTGATCTGATGTATTTAAATTTCCATGTCCCAATTATTTGAAATTCCATGATTCAATTGTAGTATTGTGTAATTTTGCTCTTTTTCTTTTTCGTTGCAAATAGTCATGTATAATTGTGTGTTATTTTACTCGTTTTCTTTTCACTTATTCGTGTGGTGGTATGCCACGTTTAAAAATCGTGATCCTGTTTGAATGCTTATATGTGCAAAGCAAGAATATGATTATCTATTATACATCAACTAAAACATTAATATATTTCTACATGTTTAATCACCTTCTCCGTGAATTCGGAATTGCAAATCGAGACATGTTCATGTATGTCGCAATGTTTACTATGTTTCTGTTTTGTTTTGTATTGTTTGTTTGTTCTTCGTTCTCAAGTAAGAACTAAATAGTGTAACTTTGTATATCCTATGCATCCGATACGTGTTATACATGTATGAACGAATCTTGCCATGTCTGTTAAAAATGTATATGTATATACTGTATGATCATATTAATCTCATTAAAATCATATCCTAATTACGCTTTGATACTCGCCGCTATAGGATCTGACAACACTCCATTGAAGGTCACGTCAGATCGACCTTTCATCAAATCAATATTCATGAGAAGATCAACTAAATTCAACCAATGAAATCGCGCGTTTCATATGCACTTCAGATGACGCTCGAGTGAACTGAACAAAT
The DNA here is from genome assembly GCA_037043455.1 of Cyrtodaria siliqua. NCBI lineage: Eukaryota > Metazoa > Mollusca > Bivalvia > Adapedonta > Hiatellidae > Cyrtodaria > Cyrtodaria siliqua. The sequence goes on from JAWPHD010011311.1 coordinate 57,383, forward strand.
GAAAATCCACATAAAACACATAGATCTATATCCGAATAAAGATAAAGTCTTCGTGTGTTATTGCTGTTGATTGCACGATGAATTCAAAGAAATGCAATAAATGGCATGTTTTATATCAAGATACGAAGAAAATCATGGGCGCTGCAATGTGTGTTTTGAAAATATATATTCCACGAAACATTAGTACTCCAAATAATAAGTAATAGTACGTCTGGCTCACTTAGCTCAGTTGATAGCAAACTCGACTGATGACCCGCGAGTGTCATTTTAGTATTGGTTTAATCCAACAAATCGGTAAAAAAATTGTACCGCTATTAAATTTCGTCAAACAATCTTTTCTTTTTTCTTTTTTTTTCAGTAAATATTCAATAATGGTTGGTGTATTATGTTCGTCAACACAATTACTTTGTGTTTTATAAGCTAAACGTTACGGACATTGTCTATTTCAATATGAGCGTAGACTGCTTCACAGCATTTTACTGAAATGCGACATGCGCAGTGAAGCAGTCCATACCGAGAAATTGTGTAGGCTGAACTCTGATTGGCTAATCGTAGGGTCAATCTGATGTGACCTCCAATGGAGTGTTGTCAGATCCTTGTAGTCTAGAATATCCTAGCCTAATAAAGGGTCTGATTTTAATGAGATTGTGATCACATGGGCCTATGGCTTACTGATTTTGAAATAAAGTGCTTTTTCTATATTGTGTGTCGAGCCCCTACATGACCATACAAAATCAGAATCAAATGCTTTCACATTTGAACAAGATATGCATAGTGATTGAAGAAAAATATAACATTTCAAGCCCGACCTCTTACGCATCTATTCTCAAAACAACAGCAACACACATAGAATGCAGGGATGCAAGTACACAATACGAACCACAGTCAGAAATTCAAAATACAAAGAATACTTCCTCAGTATATAAAATTCAAACAAAAGTCAACAAATAAAACTTAACAAACCAAAATTATTTTTTTTACCTAATCAAACTTTTTCATTTAAATCAAACACAAATTCGGCAAGCTCTGGCAATGTCAAGAGCACGTCAGAATTGGAAAGCGGGTTCTTCTAGGACTGTGAAGTCTAGTAGTTCCCCATTCGTGAAGCCTAATACTTCCTCGGTTGGAAGGCCTAGTGCTGCTCCAACTAAAGAAGTTGGAAAGTCTAGTTCTTCTCCAACTAGGGAGCACAAGGAGCAGCCAAAGGTGTCTAACGGCCCTATTGAGCTGCATAACAAATTCGAACAGCTCATGGACATTTCAGAACCAGCAGCTGCACTGCCATCCTCCCATGAAAGGTTGTCGAGGTGCCACTTCAGCTGACTTCTTCCAGGGAGGAGGATTCATCAGTGGAGATGTCACTACTTGAGTCTCACAAGACCTCTCCTAAATCTAAGGCCAAAAATAAAAATAAAATTGAAAATCGCCTTAACGTTAAATAATGGTAAAACTAATAAAATCATTCAATGGAATTGTCGAGGTTTGAAACCAAATTATGATGAAATAAGCTTAATTTTAAATGAACACAACCCTATTGCCTTTTGTCTTCAAAAAACATTCTTGAAGACAAGTGATAAGGTATCTTTTCAACAATACTCACTATACAATCATATTTGTGATACGGGGACAAGGCGTCTGGTGGAGTTTCGATAATTGTTAATCGAAACATTCCTCTCAGACCTGTTGCGTTGAAAACAAATTTGCAAGCTATTGCGGTCAGTGTTACGATGCACAGAGTTATAACAATATGTTCCTTATATTTACCACCTAGTTCTTCACTAGACCCTAAAGATCTAAATCACATAGTTGCACAATTGCCATCACCTTTTATACTCTTAGGTGATTTTAATGCACACAACTACATCTGGGGTTGTAAAGATATAAACGATAAAGGCAAGAAAATTGAGGAGTTCTTGACCAAGAACAATGTGTGTCTTTTTAATGATAATAAGTCACATACTTATTCACATCCATTCTAGAGGCTCTCATTCTTCCATTGATTTAACAATATGCGATTCAACTCTTTTGATGGATTTTTCGTGGAGTGTTGGAGACGACCTCTGTGGAAGTGACCACTTCCCCATGTTTCTTGAAAATATCTGCCCTCCACTTCTCGGAAAAACGCAACGATGGAAACTTCGCAAGGCTGATTGGACTACGTTTCAATCTCTTTGCGAGGAACAATTAAAGCCTTCCGTTTTCGAGGACGTCAAAGATGCAGCTACTCTTTTTACCAAAACTCTTCATGATATAGCTGATCAAACTATTCTAAAAACCTCAGCAGCCCGTCGTACTATTAAGGATATCTAGAGGAAATCCTGGAGATCTTGCGTCTCTAGGCTGAATTCTCGCTCATCTCATGGGACAGGGTCCGGAAAATAAGTAGTAAAGGTAATTCTAGTTCTGTAAATTATCTTAAAACAGATAATGGAAATATAACATCTGTCAAAGATATTACAAACACTTTCAAATTGGCAGAAACTTTTTCAAAACATTCTTCTTCTGAAAATTGTCAACCAAATTTTCAGAAAAAATAAGAAACTAAAAGAACAGAAGCTGCAGAACTTCAAGTAACTTGGAGAAATACAATAAACTATTCACTCTCAAGAACTTCGAGAGTCCGTTAAAAAAGGCTCGATACATCATCTGGTCCTGGTAATATCCATTATCAATTATTAAAACATTTACCCGAATCCTGTCTCTCTACTGTCTCTCTACCCTTCTTGATATATTTAATAAGGTTTGGGTGACGGGAAACTTCCCCGATTCTTCGCGGGAAGCAATCGTTATTCCAGTCCCCAAACCTGGAAAGGATCATACGGACCCAATAAATTATCGCCCAATCGCTTTAACGAGTTGTATATGTAAAACCATGGAACGAATGATTAATGAGAGACTCGTTTGGTACCTGGAGTCCAACAAACTGATAACAAAGTATCAAAGTGGATTCCGGCGACAACGAGGCACAACAGACAATCTCATTCGATTTGAATCGTTTATTAGGGAAGCTTTCATAAAAAAAGAACATATAGTCGCTGTATTTTTTGACTTGGAGAAAGCTTATGATACTGCATGGAAGTACGGTATTATGAATGATCTTCATGACCTTGGTCTTAGAGGCCGATTACCCATTTTTATAGAGAATTCTTAGATGATAGACAGTTTCGTGTCCGAATGGGTTCAACCCTCTCTGATATTCATGAACAAGAGATGGGTTTTCCACAGGGCAGCATACTCTCCGTCACGTTTTTTAATATAAAGATAACAGTATAGTAAAATATATCAATACAGGTGTGGATTGTTCTTTATATGTTGACGACTTTGTTATATGTTATCGTGCAAAAAACATGAATACTATTGAGAGACAATTACAACAACGTCTCAATAAACTTCAGACCTGGTCTGATGAAAATGGTTTTAAATTTTCTAAATCTAAAACCAATTGTATGCACTTTTGTCAACTACGCAAACATCACGAAGACCCTCATCTAACACTGGGCGGTTCACCTTTACTAGTAGTGGATGAGACAAAATTCCTAGGTCTTATTTTTGACCGTAAATTAACGTTTATATCTCACCTTAAATACGTGTAATCTTTTCTGATTCCCTATCATCTCTTCAAGCACTGGGTAATATCCAGTTGTGCTTCAACTTTTAGAAAAGTACAATTCTCTTATATTTGATAGTGTTATTATTTTCTGCTGGCTTCCAAGCCATGTAGGAATACGTGGTAAGGATAGAGCTGATAGTGCTGCTAAGGCAGCATTAGGTTTACATATATCTAATACCAAATTACCCAATACTGATTTTAAAAGTTGTATCAACACATATATTCGTAAATCTTGCCAAGCCGCTTGGGACTTGTCGGTGAAGACTAAACTCCATTCCATTAAACCTTTACTCGGAGAATGGCGTCCTTCTAGTAGACTCATTTGTCGAGAGGAAGTTGTCCTAGCCAGAGTCAGGATAGGGCATACACGCTGTACTCATTCATATTTATCACAAGGTGAGCAGTTGCCAGAATGTATACCCTGTTTCACAGTTAATGGTCATACATATCTTGTTACTACACAGTTAATACTTTGAAAGAGTTATTTGATACTATAGATTTTAGTCTTGTTTTAGACTTTCTTTAAGAAATCAAACTGTATAAATCAATATAACATTTCCTATATACATTAACTCGTTTACAAGCCCGTTGACGGGCATTTGTTGATTTACATATATACATAGTTTATATTACTACCATATCATCCCTTATTTATTTTATACGTTTACATTATTTTTAATTACTACTTCATTCTTCCATGATTCATCGTTTTTTGTGCACAATATGACCTATTTATGTGTCGATGTGCCATAAAACACCATTCATTCATTCATTTTACCGATTACCACCAGTGGGCGGAGCCAAAATCCGACACCTTGCTGCACCACCTTGGGTCATAAAAAAACAGTTAGCACCAAGTGGGATTTGAACCCACGACTCCAGGTTCCCAATATAGCATACTGCATATTTAAGAACATCAAGGGCCATAAGTCTGGTGTTACTGGTCCGATCCGGCTGGTTTTCAAACTTGTCCGAGGTTTCATTGATATTAACAATCTGGCAACATTTGGTAAAATAATTAATAAAGGTGCTTGAGTGTTCACAAGAGAGAATATGGCATTTTTCAGCAAAACAAAGGCCATAACTCTAGAGTTACTGTTCCGATCTTGCTGGTTTTAGAACTCGTTTGAGCTCATTAATATGACCAAACATCTTACCAAACTTTGTCAGTGTCTTCCACTGACAAAGTTTGGTAAAGATCAAATTAAAAATGATGACCACATAGCGTAAACAAGCCAGAAGTTAACGGACGACAGACAACGGACAACTCGCCATCAAATAAGCTCTACTGGCCTGCAGCCACTCAAGCTACAAACAAACAAGAGAAGAAGGCCTGTATCACTCTACTGGCTATACGGAGTTTGTGGTGGGTAACACAACAATGATATTTGCAACTAGGCTTAGTACTGATCATTCCTGCCAAATTTCACTGAAATACAGCCAGGAGTTCAGGAAAACTAGTCCGGATAAAGTTTGTGCATAAGGGGCCGTAACTCATTCAAGCAGAACATGGCGATGATATGCGCAACTAGGCTTGGTACTGATCATCCCTGGCCATGTTTCGTTGAAATCCTGCCAGGGGTTCAGGAGAATTAGTCCGGATAAAGATAGTGTATTAAAACCTTTAAAAGGCCAAAACTCTGCCAAAATTCTTTTAACCGGAACATGGCGATAACATGCGCATCTAGGCTTGCTGCTGATCATCCACTCCAAGAATTGTTGAAATCCAGCCAGGTGATCAGGGAAAATAGTCGAGACAAAGTTTGTGAATTAAAACCTTTAAAGTACTATAACTCTGCCAAAAATCATTCAACCGGAACATGACAACGATATGAGCAAACAAATTTTGTTGAAGGCTTACCAGTGGTTGCGGAGAACTAGTCCAGACAAATTTTGTGTATTAAAACCTTTAAGAAGCCCAACTCCAATAAAAAACTTCCAACCAAAACATCAGAACATGACAACAATATGCGCAACTAGGTTTGGTAAAACCCAGATGCGGCAACGTAACGTTCAACTAGACTTGGTACTCATCATCCCCGCCAAGATTTGTTGAAATCCAGCCAGGGGTTTAGACAAAATGTGTGTATTAAAACCTTTAAAGTGCCATAACTGCATCAAAAATGTGTTCAATCGGAAAACGGCGATTTAAAGGGACACTGTCCGTAACCTTTAGCTTATAAAACACCCAATAATTATGTTCGCAAACATTATACACTAAACATTATTCAACACTTACTAATTAAAAGCAAGATTGTTTAACGGAATTCAATCGCGGTACAAAAAAAAAGCAAATCCACTTCGTGGGTTTGAACTCGCAGTAAAAATAAGTGTGCGTGAGCGTAAAGTTGTCGGAACTCGCTCCCGACTGAGCTAAGCGGGCTATACATATTACGCAATACATACTATGGTAAAAAACCGAGTGCGCTATGGAAGTCACGTGAACGCATAAAATGTAAATATTGTGGGTCCCACTTTATTTACATTTAATAATTAAAAAAAAAAAAATTCAAACTCACGAATGTATTCCTACATACTTCTTAGGGTCTATCCTCATGTTTTCATGTATACATTTCAATGAATAAAATCAGACAGTTATTTGGTTATGCTCAATATCTGCTTACTTACGGACAGTGTCCCTTTAAATAGGCTTGGTACTGATCATCCCTGCAAAGTTTTGCTAAAATCTGGCTAGGGGTTCAGGAGAACTAGTCCAAACATTTTGTATTAAAACCTTTAAAGGGTACCTCTGCCAAAAATCATTCAAACAGAACACGGCGATGATATGCACAAATAGGCCTGGTACTGATCATCTCTGCGAAGTTTCGTTGAAATCCTGCCAGGTGTTTAGGAAAAATAGTCCGGACAATGTGTTTGAATTAAAACCTTTAAAGGGCCATAATAATTTAACCAGAACATGGCAAAGATATGCAAAACTAGGCCAGTTACTGATCATTTCTGCAAAGTTTCGTCGAAATTCGGCCAGGGGTTCAGGAAAAATAATCTGGACAATGTTTGTGTATTAAAACCTTTAAAGGGCCATAACTCTACCAAAATTCATTCAACTAGAACAAGGGGACGATATGCACAACTAGATTTGGTACAGATCAGCCCTGCAATCATTCATTTAAATCCAGCCAAATAAAGGCCCTAATGTCTTAACGAGGCAAAATATAGCATTCTTAACTAAATCAAGGGCCATAACTCAAGTGTAACTGGTCCGATCTAGCTGGATTTCGAACTCATCGGAGTTTTCATTGATATCAACAAGCTGGTAAAGTTTGGAAAGGATCGAATGAAAAACGAAGGCTCTATCATGTTAACGAGGCCAAATATAGCATATTTCAGAAAATCAAGGGCCATTACTCTGGTGTAAATGGTCCAATCTGGCCGATTTTCGAACTCGTCCGAGCTTTCATTGACATCAATCTTGGAGAGTTTGATAATGATAAAATGAAGGCCCTATCATGTTAAAGGAGGCAAAATATCGCAAATTTAACTAAATCAAGGGCCATGACTCCAGTGTTACTAGTCCGAACTGGCTGGTTTTCAAACTCGTCTGAGCTTTCATTGATATCAACCATCTGGTAAAGCTTTAAAAAAATCGGATGAAAATTGAAGGCCCTATCGTGTGAACGAGGCCAAACTATAGCATATTTCAGAAAATCAAGGGCCATAACATTGGTGTAAATGGTCCAATCTGATTGGTTTTCGAAAACATTAAGAGATTTCATTGATGTCAACAATCTGGTAAAGTTCGAAAATGATCGGATGAAAAATGAAGGCTGTATAACGTTGAGGCAAGATATAGCAATTTTAATTAAATCAATGGCCCTAACTCTGGTGTAACAGGTCCGAACTGGCTGGTTTTCTAACTCTTCCTAGCTTTCATTACTAATAACAATCTGATCAAGTTTGAAATCAATCGGATGAAAAATGATGGCTCTATCGTGTTAACGAGGCAAACTATAGCAATTTTTATTACTGGTCCAAACTGGCTGGTTTTTGGATTCGTCCGAACTTTCATTGATATCAACAATCTGGTAATGTTTGAAAAAGAACGGATGAATAATGAAGGCTCTATCGTGTTAAGTCCAAACTATAGCATATTTCAGAAAATCAAGGGCAATAACTCCTTTGTAAATGGTCCAATCTGGCTGGTTTTCGAACTTGTCTGAGCTTTCATTAATATCAACAATCTGGTAAAGTTTGAAAAAGATCGGATGTAAATTGAAGGCCCTATCACGTTAACAAGGTAAAATACAGCAATATTAACTAAATCAAGGGCCATAACTCCAGTGTAACTGGTCCGAACTGGCTGGTTTTCCAACTTATCCAAGCTTTCATCGATATCAACAATCTGGTAAAGTTTGAAAAATGAGGGCTCTATCGAGTTAACGAGGCAAAATACAGCAATTTTAACTAAATTAAGGGCCATAACTCTGGTGGTACTGGTCCGAACTGGCTGTTTTTTTTTAAATAGTCCAAGCTTTCATTGATATCAACAATCTATTAAAGTTTGAAAGAAATCGGATGAAACATGTAGGAGCTCAAACCCCTTCAAAACTGCTGTTAATCAACATTCAATTCATACTATATGAGAGCATTATAAAAAGTGTGTTATCACTGCATGTGGCTCATATTCCAAAATACTTTGTATATAATCTGACTTGCCATTCAGGTGGAAGATGAACCTTCAAACCAAGGTTCGAACATCAAATGCACCATAAACTGCAAACACACTCCTTGTGGATTCTCAGTATTGTTACAGAGGGATTAATTAAGGTTGGGGTAAAAGCCAAACATTTCTAAGAATAATGCACGCACGCACATGCAACACGCGTACACACAGGGCGATCAGGGGAAGTTTCCTATTGATATACAGCAACATGAAGGGAAATACTGAATATACACAATACTATAGTTCTCCGTATATTTTATTAACATAATTATAGTGCAATAGCAAGATATAATGAAAATCAACAAACTGGTATAAATTTAATGTAAAATAAACAGGGAGTTATCTCAAAGTTAAAGACATGTCTGAGGGATCACGACCCATTGCAGTCCCCTGGAACACAGAATACAACTTACAGGGGCTGTTGAACTTACATTGAGGGGCGGAAGTGAGTATGGAAAACAACTGTAAGTTGAGATGGGTTTTAAGGTGCACTAACACAAAAGAAGTCATAAGGTGGCAACAGGAATTACCATTCTAAGCCCATTCTCCATTGACACCGATATTATATGCAGAATGGATAGACCCTTCTCACCGACAGAACTGCAGAGTTGCTGCAAATTCGGGTTTAAACACTTCATTTTTCGCTTGAGACACGATAATTGTTTTCTGCCACCACTCAAGCAGCCAAGCAGCACCTGAAATAATACAGGGATGATGTTGAAAACTTTTAATAAACACGACAGGTTCTTTTATATTTGCGATGGAACCAAGACAGGTTCTTTTATATTTGCGATGGAACCAAGACAGGTTCTTTTATATTTGCGATGGAACCAAGACAGGTTCTTCTATATTTGCGTAGGAACCACGACAGGTTCTTCTATATTTGCGCAGGAACCACAGACCCATTGTATGTACGCGTAAAGAGGCAAGTTTTTTTGCCGTATATAATAAACTTATGGCAGCATTCTCATAATAGAGAGTGTGGGGGTGAGGCGATACCCACTTGATTGTACGTGATTGTTTAGAACACTTGTTAAAACTAGAATATAATTATATTATAATGAACAACTTATGTGGAAATGCTATTTAAATTACATAATGCAGATGCAATTCAATTAACATAATTATTATCACATGCAGAAGCATAGTATTCCAGCCATTTGTAACTGAACTGTGACATAAGTAATATACAGCATTTCTTGTTTAACCCTTAACCCGCTAAGCACGACTGTAATAGCCTTTGCGTCCATTGTAAACCCAGATCAGCCTGCGAGTCACCCAGATCAGCCTGCGAGTGACTCGCAGGCTGATCATGGTTTACAATGTCTGGCTGCTGATCAGTCATTTTCCCAAAACACCCCCTTTGTCACATAAATGGAATGGTCTTAATTCAAAGAAAGAACAGTCCATTATATATATTAGGGGGTTAAGGGTTAACCTACTTTTTCCTACAATCAGATGGACTAGATTTTGTATAAACTTCTTTCATTAAAACTCAGATTATTTCTCTATTTTATTAAGTGCGATCACGGTTTTATTTAGTGTTCAATGCGCATGAGTCATAATACAATGGTACACTGCGCACGCGGGAATCTTCGTTTGCAAATCAATGCCATCTTTCATTGAATTGTTGAAAAGTAGGTTAACCTCTAAGTTAGTGTTTATTATGTGGAATTTTAACAAAATAAAAACCAATATTCGCTCCCTACGGTCGCTATTTTTGGGTTTCAATTTTGTTAAAATGTCACTTAATAAACACTAACTAATACATTAAGATGTTTTCATATAATTGCATTTGTCGATGAATAAATGTGAATAATATAATTGAACATCAGACACCAAATGGTTCATGGATGAATTCTAGCTTACAGCCACAAAATAATACAATTTAACATTGAAAGACAGGCAGGTACACAACACCATTTTCACATTTAATAGTAAATTGCGTCCAATGGAAAATTACAAAAACTTAAAACGAGCACACACATTTAAACAATATGCGACTCCATAAATTGCTTTAGAAACAGGTTTAACAATATGTACAAAGTATTACATCATTTTAATGACACCTGCAAAAATTAGTTTATTGTGCCCACAAGCTACCATGCTTTTTTCATAAAATTTCGTAGGTAAACAACTGGGCCCAGTTGTTCAAAGATCAGTTAGCTTAATTCTTGGTTAGTGTAAACTTTCAAAGTACATTTTCTCATAAAAATATGTTTTGTACTAATAAAAGTTTTTAATTTGCATTCTTAAAATGATGCTTTCACATGCTCAATTTCTGATAGAAATATTCATTTATCCGAAATTCAGAGAGATTTGAAATTCAAAGAGATTCAAAATTCAGAGAGATTTGAAATTCAGAGAGATTCGAAATTCAAAAAGACTTGAAATTCAGAGAGATTTGAAATTCAGAGAGATTCGAAACTCTCGATTAAGTTAACCAATCTTTGAACAACTGAGCCTGGTCTACACATTAATAAATTGCATCTGATAACAATTTCGAACGTACATATTACACAGACAATAAAACAGTTTATTGCATACGCATTTACAAGCTCCGTTTACTTTCAATGTAACAGGAAACGTCAATATTCGCCCATATTGATGTATTGTAAAGTCATATTGGGTGTGTAATGTATACTTGTTCGTGATTGGTGCACGTTTCTGTTCATGTCAAAGAAAGTATGTCACGTGATGTAAACAATGTTGATTTCATTGTGAAAGTCACATTATGTGATGACAATATGTTTGTTTCAAATAAATGTTTTTGTTGAAAATTAAATGTTACAAACTATGTTATTCTCTCTAATTTAAAAATGCGTATGCAATAAAAAAGTTATTTAGATTTATATTAGGTTATATGCACTCGTTCTTTTGCGCCTAAATATTGCGCTCCTAAAGTTGCACAATATTAAAATGCAAAAGAACTTGTGCCTATATCCCAATACAAATCTAATAACCTATAATTCTTGCCCTGGGTAAAAACTGGAATGCAACCAATAAAACAGGACGGAACACAGACTGGTTTTTTAACATTTTCTATACCGAATTATAATTTGTATACACCCTTTCTTTGAAGGTAAGTATAATATAAACTACACATATTATAATGAACAACTAATGTGGAGCTGAGTTGAATTGGGTTTTAAAGTGCACCAACAATTGAAAGGTTATATGGCGCCTAACAGGAATGAAAGTGTCTGGATCCTCCTCCATTTACATCAAGATAAAATACGGAGAATGGGCCTAGAACTTAACTTATGTCGAAATGGTTTAATGCTATTCCAATTACGTATTATAGAAGCAATTCAGTTTATATATTGTCACATGTGTAGTACACAAGCATATGTTACAGTGTAAAAGCAATTCAGTTTATATATTGTAACATGCGTAACAAGCATATGTTACAGTGTAGAATTGAATTGAATTGAATTGGTGTTTTAAGGCGCACCAACAGATGAAAAGGTTATATGGCGCCTAACAGGCATGAACATGCCAGGCTCACCTTCCATGTACATCGAGATAAAATATGGAAAACGGGCCTAGAACCTTCTCACCCTGAACTGCAGAGTTGCTGCAAATTCTATCTCAGAAACTCCATTTACGCTGGAGCCACGTTATTGTTTTTCTGCCACTGCACTTTTGATGCAAGCGAGATGGCACCTGAAACAATGCAGGGATCATGATGAAGACCTTTAATGAACATGAACAAAAAATGATGAAATGCACATGAATTTGGGGGGATTCTACCCCTCTGCCTACCCCTCCAAAGATCTGCAGTGGCCCTATTCTTTGCCCCGTGACCAAACGGGGCGTTACAGTGTAGAAGAAATTCAGTTTATATTTTGTCACATGCGTAAGTGTAGTACACAAGCATATGTTACAGTGTAGAAGCAATTCATTTATATTTTGTCACATGCGTAAGTGTAGTACACAAGCATATGTTACAGTGTAGAAGAAATTCAGTTTATATTTTGTAACATGCGTAAGTGTAGTACACAAGCATATGTTACAGTGTAGAAGCAATTCAGTTTATATTTTGTCACATGCGTAAGTGTAGTACACAAGCATATGTTACAGTGTAGAAGCAATTCATTTATATTTTGTCACATGCGTAAGTGTAGTACACAAGCATATGTTACAGTGTAGAAGAAATTCAGTTTATATTTTGTAACATGCGTAAGTGTAGTACACAAGCATATGTTACAGTGTAGAAGCAATTCAGTTTATATTTTGTCACATGCGTAAGTGTAGTACACAAGCATATGTTACAGTGTAGAAGCAATTCAGTTTATATTTTGTCACCTGTGTAGTGCACAAGCATATGTTACAGTGTAGAAGCAATTCAGTTTATATTTTGTAACATGCGTAAGTGTAGTACACAAGCATATGTTACAGTGTAGAAGCAATTCAGTTTATATTTTGTCACATGCGTAAGTGTAGTAAACAAGCATATGTTACAGTGTAGAAGCAATTCAGTTTATATTTTGTAACATGCGTAAGTGTAGTACACAAGCATATGTTACAGTGTAGAAGCAATTCAGTTTATATTTTGTCACATGCGTAAGTGTAGTACACAAGCATATGTTACGGTGTAGAAGAAATTCAGTTTATATTTTGTCACCTGTGTAGTACACAAGCATATGTTACAGTGTAGAAGCAATTCAGTTTATATTTTGTCACATGCGTAAGTGTAGTACACAAGCATATGTTACAGTGTAGAAGAAATTCAGTTTATATTTTGTAACATGCGTAAGTGTAGTACACAAGCATATGTTACAGTGTAGAAGCAATTCAGTTTATATTTTGTCACCTGTGTAGTACACAAGCATATGTTACAGTGTAGAAGAAATTCAGTTTATATTTTGTCATATGTGTAGTGCACAAGCATATGTTACAGTGTAGAAGAAATTCAGTTTATATTTTGTCACCTGTGTAGTACACAAGCATATGTTACAGTGTAGAAGAAATTCAGTTTATATTTTGTCATATGTGTAGTGCACAAGCATATGTTACAGTGTAGAAGAAATTCAGTTTATATTTTGTAACATCCGTAAGTGTAGTACACAAGCATATGTTACAGTGTAGAAGAAATTCAGTTTATATTTTGTCACATGCGTAAGTGTAGTACACAAGCATATGTTACAGTGTAGAAGAAATTCAGTTTATATTTTGTCACCTGTGTAGTACACAAGCATATGTTACAGTGTAGAAGAAATTCAGTTTATATTTTGTCATATGTGTAGTGCACAAGCATATGTTACAGTGTAGAAGAAATTCAGTTTATATTTTGTAACATCCGTAAGTGTAGTACACAAGCATATGTTACAGTGTAGAAGAAATTCAGTTTATATTTTGTCACATGCGTAAGTGTAGTACACAAGCATATGTTACAGTGTAGAAGAAATTCAGTTTATATTTTGTCACATACGTAAGTGTAGTACACAAGCATATGTTACAGTGTAGAAGCAATTCAGTTAATATTTTGTCACATGTGTAAGTGTAGTACACAAGCATATGTTACAGTGTAGAAGCAATTCAGTTTATATTTTGTCACCTGTGTAGTGCACAAGCATATGTTACAGTGTAGAAGCAATTCAGTTTATATTTTGTCACATGCGTAGTACACAAGCATGTTACAGTGTAGAAGCAATTCAGTTTATATTTTGTCACATGCGTAGTACACAAGCATGTTACAGTGTAGAAGAAATTCAGTTTATATTTTGTCACATGCGTAGTACACAAGCATGTTACAGTGTAGAAGAAATTCGGTTTATATTTTGTCACATGTGTAGTACAGAAGCATATGTTACAGTGTAGAAGCAATTCAGTTTATATTTTGTCACATGCGTAGTACACAAGCATATGTTACAGTGTAGAAGCAATTCAGTTTATATTTTGTCACATGCGTAGTACACAAGCATATGTTACAGTGTAGAAGCAATTCAGTTTATATTTTGTCACATGCGTAGTACACAAGCATATGTTACAGTGTAGAAGCAATTCAGTTTATATTTTGTCACCTGCGTAGTACACAAGCATATGTTACAGTGTAGAAGCAATTCAGTTTATATTTTGTCACCTGCGTAGTACACAAGCATATGTTACAGTGTAGAAGCAATTCAGTTTATATTTTGTCACCTGCGTAGTACACAAGCATATGTTACAGTGTAGAAGCAATTCAGTTTATATTTTGTCACCTGCGTAGTACACAAGCATATGTTACAGTGTAGAAGCAATTCAGTTTATATTTTGTCACCTGCGTAGTACACAAGCATATGTTACAGTGTAGAAGCAATTCAGTTTATATTTTGTCACCTGCGTAGTACACAAGCATATGTTACAGTGTAGAAGCAATTCAGTTTATATTTTGTCACATGCGTAAGTGTAGTACACAAGCATATGTTACAGTGTAGAAGCAATTCATTTATATTTTGTCACATGCGTAAGTGTAGTACACAAGCATATGTTACAGTGTAGAAGAAATTCAGTTTATATTTTGTAACATGCGTAAGTGTAGTACACAAGCATATGTTACAGTGTAGAAGCAATTCAGTTTATATTTTGTCACATGCGTAAGTGTAGTACACAAGCATATGTTACAGTGTAGAAGCAATTCAGTTTATATTTTGTCACCTGTGTAGTGCACAAGCATATGTTACAGTGTAGAAGCAATTCAGTTTATATTTTGTAACATGCGTAAGTGTAGTACACAAGCATATGTTACAGTGTAGAAGCAATTCAGTTTATATTTTGTCACATGCGTAAGTGTAGTAAACAAGCATATGTTACAGTGTAGAAGCAATTCAGTTTATATTTTGTAACATGCGTAAGTGTAGTACACAAGCATATGTTACAGTGTAGAAGCAATTCAGTTTATATTTTGTCACATGCGTAAGTGTAGTACACAAGCATATGTTACGGTGTAGAAGAAATTCAGTTTATATTTTGTCACCTGTGTAGTACACAAGCATATGTTACAGTGTAGAAGCAATTCAGTTTATATTTTGTCACATGCGTAAGTGTAGTACACAAGCATATGTTACAGTGTAGAAGAAATTCAGTTTATATTTTGTAACATGCGTAAGTGTAGTACACAAGCATATGTTACAGTGTAGAAGCAATTCAGTTTATATTTTGTCACCTGTGTAGTACACAAGCATATGTTACAGTGTAGAAGAAATTCAGTTTATATTTTGTCATATGTGTAGTGCACAAGCATATGTTACAGTGTAGAAGAAATTCAGTTTATATTTTGTCACCTGTGTAGTACACAAGCATATGTTACAGTGTAGAAGAAATTCAGTTTATATTTTGTCATATGTGTAGTGCACAAGCATATGTTACAGTGTAGAAGAAATTCAGTTTATATTTTGTAACATCCGTAAGTGTAGTACACAAGCATATGTTACAGTGTAGAAGAAATTCAGTTTATATTTTGTCACATGCGTAAGTGTAGTACACAAGCATATGTTACAGTGTAGAAGAAATTCAGTTTATATTTTGTCACCTGTGTAGTACACAAGCATATGTTACAGTGTAGAAGAAATTCAGTTTATATTTTGTCATATGTGTAGTGCACAAGCATATGTTACAGTGTAGAAGAAATTCAGTTTATATTTTGTAACATCCGTAAGTGTAGTACACAAGCATATGTTACAGTGTAGAAGAAATTCAGTTTATATTTTGTCACATGCGTAAGTGTAGTACACAAGCATATGTTACAGTGTAGAAGAAATTCAGTTTATATTTTGTCACATACGTAAGTGTAGTACACAAGCATATGTTACAGTGTAGAAGCAATTCAGTTAATATTTTGTCACATGTGTAAGTGTAGTACACAAGCATATGTTACAGTGTAGAAGCAATTCAGTTTATATTTTGTCACCTGTGTAGTGCACAAGCATATGTTACAGTGTAGAAGCAATTCAGTTTATATTTTGTCACATGCGTAGTACACAAGCATGTTACAGTGTAGAAGCAATTCAGTTTATATTTTGTCACATGCGTAGTACACAAGCATGTTACAGTGTAGAAGAAATTCAGTTTATATTTTGTCACATGCGTAGTACACAAGCATGTTACAGTGTAGAAGAAATTCGGTTTATATTTTGTCACATGTGTAGTACAGAAGCATATGTTACAGTGTAGAAGCAATTCAGTTTATATTTTGTCACATGCGTAGTACACAAGCATATGTTACAGTGTAGAAGCAATTCAGTTTATATTTTGTCACATGCGTAGTACACAAGCATATGTTACAGTGTAGAAGCAATTCAGTTTATATTTTGTCACATGCGTAGTACACAAGCATATGTTACAGTGTAGAAGCAATTCAGTTTATATTTTGTCACCTGCGTAGTACACAAGCATATGTTACAGTGTAGAAGCAATTCAGTTTATATTTTGTCACCTGCGTAGTACACAAGCATATGTTACAGTGTAGAAGCAATTCAGTTTATATTTTGTCACCTGCGTAGTACACAAGCATATGTTACAGTGTAGAAGCAATTCAGTTTATATTTTGTCACCTGCGTAGTACACAAGCATATGTTACAGTGTAGAAGCAATTCAGTTTATATTTTGTCACCTGCGTAGTACACAAGCATATGTTACAGTGTAGAAGCAATTCAGTTTATATTTTGTCACCTGCGTAGTACACAAGCATATGTTACAGTGTAGAAGCAATTCAGTTTATATTTTGTCACATGCGTAGTACACAAGCATATGTTACAGTGTAGAAGCAATTCAGTTTATATTTTGTCACATGCGTAGTACAGAAGCATATGTTACAGTGTAGAAGCAATTCAGTTTATATTTTGTCACATGCGTAGTACACAAGCATATGTTACAGTGTAGAAGCAATTCAGTTTATATTTTGTCACATGCGTAGTACACAAGCATATGTTACAGTGTAGAAGCAATTCAGTTTATATTTTGTCACATGCGTAGTACAGAAGCATATGTTACAGTGTAGAAGCAATTCAGTATATATTTTGTCACATGCGTAGTACACAAGCATATGTTACAGTGTAGAAGAAATTCAGTTTATATTTTGTCACCTGCGTAGTACACAAGCATATGTTACAGTGTAGAAGACATTCAGTTTATATTTTGTCACATGCGTAAGTGTAGTACACAAGCAAATGTTACAGTGTAGAAGCAATTCAGTTTATATTTTGTCACCTGCGTAGTACACAAGCAAATGTTACAGTGTAGAAGCAATTCAGTATATATTTTGTCACCTGCGTAGTACACAAGCATATGTTACAGTGTAGAAGAAATTCAGTTTATATTTTGTCACCTGCGTAGTACACAAGCAAATGTTACAGTGTAGAAGCAATTCAGTATATATTTTGTCACCTGCGTAGTACACAAGCATATGTTACAGTGTAGAAGAAATTCAGTTTATATTTTGTCACCTGCGTAGTACACAAGCATATGTTACAGTGTAGAAGCAATTCAGTTTATATTTTGTCACATGCGTAGTACACAAGCATATGTTACAGTGTAGAAGCAATTCAGTATATATTTTGTCACCTGCGTAGTACACAAGCATATGTTACAGTGTAGAAGAAATTCAGTTTATATTTTGTCACCTGCGTAGTACACAAGCATATGTTACAGTGTAGAAGCAATTCAGTTTATATTTTGTCACATGCGTAGTACACAAGCATATGTTACAGTGTAGAAGCAATTCAGTTTATATTTTGTCACATGCGTAGTACACAAGCATATGTTACAGTGTAGAAGAAATTCAGTTTATATTTTGTCACATGCGTAGTACACAAGCATATGTTACAGTGTAGAAGCAATTCAGTTTATATTTTGTCACATGCGTAGTACACAAGCATATGTTACAGTGTAGAAGCAATTCAGTTTATATTTTGTCACATGCGTAGTACACAAGCATATGTTACAGTGTAGAAGAAATTCAGTTTATATTTTGTCACATGCGTAGTACACAAGCATATGTTACAGTGTAGAAGCAATTCAGTTTATATTTTGTCACATGCGTAGTACACAAGCATATGTTACAGTGTAGAAGCAATTCAGTTTATATTTTGTCACATGCGTAGTACACAAGCATATGTTACAGTGTAGAAGCAATTCAGTATATATTTTGTCACATGCGTAGTACACAAGCATATGTTACAGTGTAGAAGCAATTCAGTTTATATTTTGTCACATGCGTAGTACACAAGCATATGTTACAGTGTAGAAGCAATTCAGTTTATATTTTGTCACATGCGTAGTACACAAGCATATGTTACAGTGTAGAAGCAATTCAGTTTATATTTTGTCACATGCGTAGTACACAAGCATATGTTACAGTGTAGAAGCAATTCAGTTTATATTTTGTCACATGCGTAGTACAGAAGCATATGTTACAGTGTAGAAGAAATTCAGTTTATATTTTGTCACATGCGTAGTACAGAAGCATATGTTACAGTGTAGAAGAAATTCAGTTTATATTTTGTCACATGCGTAGTACAGAAGCATATGTTACAGTGTAGAAGCAATTCAGTTTATATTTTGTCACATGCGTAGTACACAAGCATATGTTACAGTGTAGAAGAAATTCAGTTTATATTTTGTCACATGCGTAGTACAGAAGCATATGTTACAGTGTAGAAGCAATTCAGTTTATATTTTGTCACATGCGTAGTACAGAAGCATATGTTACAGTGTAGAAGCAATTCAGTTTATATTTTGTCACATGCGTAGTACACAAGCATATGTTACAGTGTAGAAGCAATTCAGTTTATATTTTGTCACATGCGTAGTACAGAGCTGTTTGTGATTGTTTCACAAATTATGCATTAAAGTAGCTATCCCGCCAACAACAGCCAAATTTTACAACATATGTACCCCGGTTCTAAACCTATTGACGACAAGGTTTATATATACCTTACATATTTTGAGAATCCAAACTCTGTAGGCACTACATAAACGGCTTTAACCAGCCATGGCAAACACCAAAAATGGAGCGCATTTACCACCTCATAATTCATTTAACGCTTATTCAATCACGGGGATTTTAAAAACCCTTGAATAAACCTATACTTTTAATAGGCAAACATACATTATTACATCACCTGAATGCCCGGATAGAGTTTTGATAAACGGTTTTGTAGTTTAATTTTGCCGTTATCTGGCCGGTTAGTTTCTTTATTATTACATTAGTTGTTCTTTATAATAACTACAATCTATATACTGAATTATCAGGGCAATTTCATTAAAACGTACCTGGGACCCCAGTAAGGCAATTTAATAAACATCTATGTGTGAACCCATTTTGGTATTTAAACTCAATTTTGCATCTATGAGTGGGTGTACAATTTCATAAGTGCCTTCCTGGGGTCCCATGTATGTTTTAATAGAATAGCCCTTAGTTGTATGTATCTGTATACAGTATAATTTAGGAAAATGAGTGAATTTATTACAATTTAAAATAAACTGGAAAACGAATGAATTTTGTATCATATTATATGCATTTCATATATTTTATATTTAATATAGGAAAATGAGTAAATTTTGTACAATTTATAGTATAGGAAAATGAGTGAATTTTATACAATTTATAGTGTAAGAATTAATTTCTGAATTACCTTGATTTCATAAACTTGCATTGTTTTGCATAGCACCACGTTTACCATGCATAAATGCATTAAGCATGCAACTTAAATACTCAACTAAACAAACATGCTTATAGATTACAAGATATTCAGACACTTTTATGAATGATGATATAGTGATGTGAAAATGAATTTTTTACAGGTGGTAGATTAAGAGTGTTTTTTTGTTTTGTTTTACAATGAAACATTTGTATAGCTTCAAAGGAAGCATAGGTCAAAAACTTTAAATTGTACTGCAATTCAAACTTGTAAATTCAAGCTGATGGCCATTTTAACAGAAATGATGAATTGAATTGAACTAGGATTTCAAGGCGCACCAACACATGAAAGGTTATTTGGCGCCTAACAGGAATGAACATGCCAGGCTCTTCCTCCATGTACATCGAGATAAAATATGGAGAATGGGCCTAGAACCTTCTCACCCTGAACTGCAGAGTTGCTGCAAATTCTATTGTAGAAACTCCATTTACGCTGGAGCCACGTTATTGTTTTTCTGCCACTGCTCTAGTGATATGAGCAAGATGGCACCTGAAACAATGCAGGGGTCATGATGAAGACCTTTAATGAGCATGAACAAAAAATGATAAAATGAACATGAATTTGTGGGGTTATACCCCTCTGCCTTCCCCTCCATCGGATCTGCAGTGGTCCTATTCTTTGCCCCGTAACCAAATGGAACCACACGAGCTCACAGAAATGATGTTGCGTTCAGAC
Source organism: Cyrtodaria siliqua (assembly GCA_037043455.1). Lineage (NCBI taxonomy): Eukaryota > Metazoa > Mollusca > Bivalvia > Adapedonta > Hiatellidae > Cyrtodaria > Cyrtodaria siliqua. Next base: position 78,030 of record JAWPHD010011311.1, read on the forward strand.
TGATCGCCATTTTGAAAGGAATGTAGTCGCATACAGACGTTATTATTAAAGGCAGAATAACGATATGCTTTAATATGAAACAGTTGACAAAGTATTGCCGCATCCAATCAATAAGATTTAAATTAAACTTTGCAAACTATATCAAATAAAGATTTTCAATACCTCCTGTGTTAACTGATGTACTATAATGTTGTAACCCATGAATGCTGCACTCAGCATAAAACAGGTAGCAGGTATGCTCACACTTGTGGCTTTAATCGGTTATGCAGAATGTTATCTAAAATCTAAATGTAAATAGTTTAACATCTGCAGAACAATGAACACTTCTATTGTATGACAATTGTATGACAATTGCCTAATGCTATCAATAATATAATTTGACCCGATTTCAATAAATCATATAAAATCAGATGAACACATACAAAATAACTTGGTTTTAAAAATGTAACATGGTACTGTCACAACTTAAACGGATGACAGAACATTTAAAGCGACACACAGCAATCTTTATTTCGATTAAACTCATGGTGTCCAGTGGCTAGGGACTTTAAGCCTTAGATATACACATATGTGAGGGAGCAGGAGTCAGTTTTAAAACGTACAAACATTACTATTTTAAACGACCAAGCATATCATTAACCCTTAACCCGCTAAGCATGACTATAATAGCCTTTGCATTCGTTGTAAACCCAGATCAGCCTTAAGGTTCTTCTAGAAAAGTTCTGATGTACACATTTTAATGGTTGATGATATTAAGATTACTGTGTGTCCCTTTTTTTACCCATTTCTGCCTACTTATTCTTGAAAACAAAAAATTGAGCAGGGTATGTTGTGAATTATTTTGTTACCAACAAAACTAACTGTAAAATAATTTATAATCTTGGTTATTCGACTAGAGGTGCCTATTTATAGATCACAACTACTCTAATGTCACTGGCTGAAAAGCAGTCACATGTGCAAGAATAAGCTGAACTATTCACTCCTTTTCATTCAATCTTCGACTTCCGAATGAACAGTCATCTTGCCGAGTCAATAGTTCATTGTCATATAAGCGCTTCACAAAAAGCACATTACCCCACGAGTAACGTGTCAAATGAAAGAGCCTGATTAACATACGACAACGCGGCAATGGAGTGGTTGTTGTTTTCAATATTTTAAAAAAAATTACTTATCTTAAAACTACTCTTCCTCGGGAATGACTATTGACCCAAAACAGGAAATTATTGACAGGCTTTCTGGTGACAATTTTTCAAAATGCAGGAAAAAAGTAGGAGGAATTTTTGCCAATATGTAGGAAATAAGTAGGAATTTATGACCAAAAAGTAGGAAATAAGTAGAAATTTAGTAGGAATTTATGACCAAACAGTAGGAAATAAGTAGGATTTTTTTACCAAAAATCAGGAAATAAGTAGGAATTTATGACCAAACAGTAGGAAATAAGTAGAAATTTATGAACAAAAAGTAGGAGTTTTGAATAAAAGATAGGAATAGTTCTTACCTAGAACTGGCATTTCAAACCTTATTTTATTCATGTTTGGAGGCGACATGCATTCATTATAACAGCTTTTCTTGCTGTGCCTTCTTGTAGTATCCAGCAGATGCACAGTCAGCCATTAATATATGCCATTTGTCATGCCTAGTTGAAGGTTGACAGAATCATCTGGGATACCACAAACAGTCCAAACAGAAGAATTGTGTGAACAAAATTATTTGCTTTTCTGATGAAAAAGTAGGAATAGTAGGAGTTTTTCCAACAAAAGTAGGAAAAGGTAGGAACAGTTTCAAAAAGTAGGAATGCCTGGAAGCCTGCATTGACCTCTACTTTGTCTTAGTCAATAGTTCTCAGCTTTGGATCAATAGTCATTCCCTCGGAAGAACAGTTTTAATCATTGACCTTGTATACAATTTTACAAACTGCATTTTTTTTAAATCTGTAGTATGATCCAAGTAAATGCAGAGTAGAGTTAATTTTACAAATATAGGGATAAGCAGTTTAAATTTAATATTAGTTATTAGAATTCTTGACTGGGGACATGGGCTCACATTCCCTGCCTGGAAATTATATGCACCCGAGCCGTTAGGCGAGGTGGAATATACTTTCCAGGCAGGGGATGTGAGCCCATGTTCCCTGTCAAGAATCCTAATAACGAATTTGTCATACTTCAAAGTTGTTACCATTTATTTAAGAAAAAAACACAGCCAAAAACACGTTTTCATTTTTATTGCGCCAATTTCCCCGTAACGTGCCTCTAACTAGACGTTGTTCATTTTCGTGACGTCATCGCTCTAACGTTGTTATATTTGGCGGATTTTTTCATAAAATAAACATATTTAATGTTTTATTATCTGTAAAATTGCAAAAAAACATACACTTACGATTATTTCAGACATTTACACACAATGGAAAGCGCAGAAAAGCGATAGAAAGGAAACAATCGGCGGTTTCCAAGACGAATCCGCAACGTTATCGTCGCCATTTTGTTTTTGTGTATTGCGGGTATGCGGTACCTACGGGGAAATCGTCCTATGTTCACGCCGCGAGACGTAGACATGGGCTCATGTCTACGGCTCATTGACCAATGAAATCCCGAGAATTTTCTTTGCAGTATGACAATAGATATTTTTTATTTGCCTGCCGATTGTTTCTTTTGGGAATTATATTACACTTTCTTTGTACCGGTAAAATATGTATATGATACTGCATATTTTGAACATAATTATATATGAATATTTCTACGAGTTTCCTGATATTTTTTTATGTCATTCCATTTTCCGGTGGCCATTTTGAATGTGTCTGGTTTCCTGCACAAGTGTACCGTTTGTGTGGCAGGTATCCGGCAGGTCGGCTGCTATCAGGTATTTATGAGAGAACTCGTAATGTGCTGTTGCATGATATCCTATGTTGGCATAGGCGATCATGTATTCAAAGATGGAGAAGATGCTGAAAGCTGAAAAATAAACAGATTGATGGCTAACAGTAATAAGTTTATCTAGCATGATTTATCAAAATACTTGACTGCTGACTGGTTATTGATGAGATTTTAAAAATGCTATCAAGACATCTGACATCAAGTCCCAGGGCTGTCTTTCTACCATGGGGAAATGGGTCCGGGTCCCTCAGAGGGGGGAATTTTCGCGTCAATTTCAGTAAAAGGGGGAATTTTGCATGAAAGTTCAAACATCCATAACACATTATGATATCATCAATATAAAATGAAATCATGCTGATTAAATAGATTTATAACACTAAATAGACAAATAAAGCAAGGACTTAAGCATACAATAACACAATTTTATTGTTGTTTATGCCAACCAATATACATTTAACAATAAATGGGTTCAAAACAGACTTGAAAAATATGTATGTTGACTAGCTGTAAGAGTTAGACTACGTTCAAAAAGTACCAATGACAGTTATGTCATTTACTTTATTCTACTTTCTTCAACACAAGCACAATTAACACTTAGTTCTCTTAAAATTCTAGCCTTCTGTCTCAGTTTATTTTTTTATTTTTTTTTTTCAAGGGGGGAATTTTGACACTGAGGTGGGGGAAAAAAAGATACTTTTCAGGTGGGGGACTGGGGAAAATAACGGCCCCAAAAACAGCCAAAAGACAGCCCTGAGTCCTTCAACCGTAAAGACGTCATTTTAAAAGATTTTCAACGTCGGAAAACATCCAAAACAACGATTACGTTCGTTTAAAGCAACGTTACGTTCAACGACCAAATTGAAATTGTTAAATATACAGCTTCAGAAGCCTTGTATTTTCTTTGCTTGGTTTAATTGGCACATTTACATTATCATATGACCTGAAAACCTGGATAGTGTTGATAAATGGGTTTTGTGTGTTATTTTGCCGTTATTTGGTGCATTAGTTTCTTAAGTGCTAAAAAATATCACTTTGAATTTGCATGTGTCTGGTATTAGCAATACTGGTAAAGCCACTAACATGTCTGTTAAAGGTGGGCGATGAGATGATATTAAAGAAACTAACCCGCTAAATAACGTCAACATTACACTACAAACTGTTTATCAAAACTCTATCCAATATAATAATGTATGTGCTTATTAAAAGTATAGATTTATTCAAAATATTTTAAATACCCATGATAGAATATGTGTAAAATGAATTACTAGTTGGTAACTTTTAATTCGATGCTCCAGTTTTAGGGTTTAGCCTGGTTGGTTAAAGCAGTTTATATTGTGCCTATATAGTTTGGATTCTCAAAATATGTAAGATATATATATATACCTTACTGTCAGTAGGTTTAGAAACGGTGTAGATATTTTGTAAAATTGACTGCTGTTGGCAGGATTGCTACTTTAAATGTAGGTGATGAGATGATATTAACAATACAGTTAAGTTAAGAGATGCGACAATACCTCCTGGTATACAGTAGAATCTATGTTGAACAAAAAACACAATAAGGCCCACGGTTGATAGGATGATCCAGGCAAGCATCATCTTCTTCCAGAAAAATGATTTCTTCTCCTGGAATTGGGTAGAAATAAAGGTCAAAATGTATCACAAATAGCAACAGAAGAGAACAAATTCAATAACTAGAAGAGTTCCACGAAACATGTGTCGTCTGCCATGTGCCAGTTATGAGCTTGGTTTTGTTGAAGGTTAAAGTTTTATGAAAAGGGGCATAACTCTGCCAAAATGAAAGTCAGAGTTATTGGTCATGGTAAACAACATTCCTTGAGGTAAGATGAATACATGTGTGAAGTTTCATGAACATAGGTCAAATACTTTTGAAGTATTGATCAAGGTTAGGTGGCAGGTTGAAGTGTGATGGAAATGGCCATGCTATGCAGGCGACACAAAAATCAAGGTAAATGACATGTTTTGAAGACACATTTACATTTTGACAAGGTTTTATCGTCAACCTTATTGTCTTATTACGATAAAGATGTTATCGTATAGGAGTCGCCTGTAAAATGGTTGCTAAATATTACAAAATTAAACTGAAACTAAATGATCTACATGCAGGATAGCTATTGAGACCATCACGATAGTGAATGGTACGGTACACACCTATACCTACGTGCAATGTGAAGTAAATTCTCAAATGCAATGTGAAGTAAATTATCACGTGCAATGTGAAGCAAATTCTTAATGCAATATGAAGTAAATTCTCAATTCAAATATGAAGTAAATTATCAGAAGCAATGTGAAGTAAATTCTCAATACAATGTGAAGTAAATTATCATGTGCAATTCAAAGTAAATTATCAAATGCAATGTGAAGTAAATTCTCAATGCAATGTGAAGTAAATTCTCACGTGCAATGTGAAGTAAATTCTCAAATGCAATGTGAAGTAAATTATTACGTGCAATGTGAAGTAAATTCTTAATGCAATGTGCAGTAAATTCTCAATGCAATGTGAAGTAAATTATCACGTGCAATGTGAAGTAAATTATCAAATGCAATGTGAAGTAAATTCTCAATGCAATGTGAAGTAAATTATCAGAAGCAATGTGAAGCAAATTCTCAAATGCAATGTGAAGTAAATTATCAGAAGCAATGTGAAGTAAATTCTCAATGCAATGGGAAGTAAATTATCACATGAAATGTGAAGTAAATTCTCAATGCAATGTGAAGTAAATTATCATGTGCAATTCAAAGTAAATTATCAAATGCATTGTGTAGTAAATTCTCAAATGCAATGTGAAGTAAATTCTCACGTGCAATGTGAAGTAAATTCTTAATGCAATAGTGAAGTAAATTCTCAATGCAATGTGAAGTAAATTATCAGAAGCAATGTGAAGTAAATTCTCAATGCAATACGAAGTAAATTATCAGAAACAATGTGAAGTAAATTCTTAATGCAATGTGAAGTAAATTATCATGTGCAATGTGAAGTAAATTATCAAATGCAATGTGAAGTAAATTATCAATGCAATGTGAAGTAAATTATCACGTGCAATGTGAAGTAAATTATCAAATGCAATGTGAAGTAAATTATCAGAAGCAATGTGAAGCAAATTCTCAATGCAATGTGAAGTAAATTATCACATGAAATGTGAAGTAAATTCTCAATGCAATGTGAAGTAAATGAAGCAATGTAACTTCGAATACATTATTTTCACATGTGCAATGTATAGTAAATTTTCACATGCACATCTGAGTTATTGCATTTAAAAATAAATTTATCTAAATTTTAAAGTGTAATGAGAAGTTAATTCTCATATAGTTATCTCGCAGTTTTCTGATAATATTTTGAGATCACTTTTTTCCCTTATAGTAATATAATAAATGCATAAAAAAACCACTTACCTTCTCTGTCATAGATTTATACCGGGACCATCTATATAAAATTGTACCAAACACCATATGTGCTATAGACATAGTCATGAAACCCACAAATATCTTTTCGTGAAGCGCTGAAAAAGTAAAAGAATTCAACTCATTAAAATCATCAAAAAGTGAAAACATATATTTTACACTATTCTATCCCTTACCCCGCTAAGCACGACTATAATAGCCTTTGCGTCCATTGTATACCCAGATCAGCCTGCTAGTAACTCGCAGTAACCCTTTGTCACATAAAACAGTCTATTAAATCATTTTAGAATGATTTTATTATTAGAATTTTGGGTTTCTGGGTTTCAAGGACCTCATTACTCAATGTCCAGTAAAACCTCAATGTGTTCTGAGAATGTAATGAGCTTTAAATTAACTGGTTTCATTGGTCCAATTTTTATCAGTGAACCAATCAGAATGCTTCATTCATATTTTCATTTGGTTGCTTCTATCATGACATCACTTTCTGTTATTATGTCATCACGTCATGCTATTATGACATCACGTCATGCTATAATGATCAGGGAGTACGTTATAGGGAGGAGAAACGAGCTCGTTTTGCCGATTTATGTTGTCCCGCATGTGTTTCACTACTCCGTGAAAATGAGTACTTCCGGTTGTTTCGCGAGTGTGTGAAAAACAGCATTTTTTTATAAATTATTACACTTACAAACTCAATAAAGGTGCTAAATATAAACATAAGTATTATTTATTCACATTGTGTCCTCTGATACAGAGCGTTTATTTGTTTGCATGTTTAAAAGCACATTTTATCAGACGGTTCC
>JAWPHD010011312.1:0-85114 GCA_037043455.1 Cyrtodaria siliqua
CTCTCACGCCTCCTAGCACTGGCTTAAGCGATATTCTACTTTAAAGCAACACAGAATGGTTTGTAGTCGAGGCGACTTTTTACGGCCGCCACACAAGTGTGAATGTCAATAAATACTGAAAAGCTGATCCCTTGGAAGCAACCTAATATATGCATAAAACAGCGCATAGAAAGCCACAAAGCAGGTAATCATTCACTTGGCAGGGAATAAAAGTATGTTTTACAGTCGAACAGGAAATGTAGCCTTCATAGAACAAAGTCGACCAAAAAAACACGGCAATAAAACCAACAGCAAGTACAACCTTAATAAGCACGGTATGTGACATCACAAACACAAACGGGAGGACAATGTGGATAAACTATTAAGGGCAAGACAAGATACGATTGGAAACAAACACGCGCTATGTTGGTATGTGCAGTAAGTTCCATGAATACACCCTGTCCGGTTTTCAAGTTGTGCTCTGGAAACTAATATGTTGAAAGATATACTAGCTTCTTTTAATTAAAACAACAACACACAATGATAATGAGTAGTATATACAAAAATGCACCACAAAACGTCTACAATAACATTTCGAGCATCTGTCTTGAAGTGATACGTTGAACATGTTGGAGTTATGCTCCGGAAATCAATATTAGTTTTTCATGCGCAGCATTTTGGGCGACTTCTCTTCCAAAACTATTGGATGGATTTTCCTAAAAAAAATGGCAGGAATGTTGCTCTTGATGTCTAGTTGTATTTACTGGCTTTTTTTTTTTTTTTTTTTTTTTTTTTTTTTTTTTATTGTCTTTATTTATATAAATGCCCATTATTAGAAACATACATAAAACAGGAAAAATATAGCATTTTGTAAAAATTCAAACAAAATTAAAAAATTTAAGCATACTTAAGGTAGTGTTCCAAAAACCAATATTAAATCTCAATATGCGTGGTGACCTATAATTATTATCTTACTATATGTTCAAATAAGTGCCTGGGAAGTTTGAACAAATGCTGTTATTAGGAACATAACAAAAAAGGAAAATATACCATTTCTATATAATTTCATACAAAACTTGGCCTTTTAGCATAGGGGTAGGGTTTCAAAAAATATTTCTAAGCGAGCAAGAGGACCTAACATTTTTATTGCACATTTTGATTTTATATATGTTAAACTATGTGCTTAGAAAGTTTAAAAAAAATCTCTTATTGGGAACATACAAAAAAAAAGAAAATTGTATCATTATGGGCTAATTTGTGCATAAATTGTGGTAATGGTCTCAACAGACTTTGTAAAAAAAATATAGGTTTTACATAAAGATGAGCTTTAAATGTTATTACAATTAAATGTTCTTTACTTTAATACAATTTTAGCAGAATTGTTACCAATGAATAAATGATTAGACTTCAAAAATGTCTTATTTAGCTATTTCATGGACTTGTTCAACTTTTTGAACAGACAGACATGATGGTGGCATTACACATTATTTTTTTAAAATGTTAACAATTATGGTGACCTACCATTATTTTTGCATTTTCTGTCTATATATGTAACAGGCTTACTGTACAAAAAGTTTAACGAAAATATCTTATGCAGAAAAAACTATAGAAAATGTCTTTACGACTGAAGTCAACGATATTTAAATACTGTATCATGTATCAACTGGTACCACAAGACCACTAGGTGACTTAGACCTTCACAAACGCAATGAAACGTATATACTAAGTGTCTCCCCTTTGACGGAGACCGGCATATATAACCTTGTCCAACTGAGAAGAGCGTCTCTGTGGCCGAGGGGTTAAAGATGTTGTGTTGTAAACCTTCTCGCCTCTCACCGGTGCGGGTTCAAATCCCACTGGGAGCTCGACTCGTAACTAAGGAAGTGTCGATTCTTACGATTCGGATGTTGGTAGGTGTACAGTACTGGATCTTCCCAGGAAAGGTGGGTGGTCTGCCTCCTCCATAAAATAATCGACCGTCATATATAACCTTACATGTGAAATGACGTTAAACACCATACAAAAAAACAACATCTGGGGAGTCTGATCAAATTTAAATTCAATGGGGACCTACTATCATGCTGATAACTTCGGTCAAGATCTTTTTTGTTTTTAAAGAAGTAGTGATTATAACATGTTATATATATTTCGATTAGTTTAGCCTTCGTGGATGTTTTCTTTTTATTTCGCAGTAAGTTGTATTTCCTTTGGGACCATTATTAACATAACGTGTAATATTACAGCGATCATCATATGTTATTACGAGAGAAATCGCTTTCACACGTAATATCCCACATTTTTACGGTAGAAATCGCACGCATACGTGTTCTCCAATATAAGTCTCGATAAACAAAGATGTCCATTGGTGAACATTTCGACAGGTTTTTGGATAAGACCGTGAAATATTGGTGCGTTTTGGAGAGAAATCGATGCGTTATGGAGCGGATAAGGTGCAAACAATCGCATTCTTGAAGGTAAACACAGTGATTTACGAGGCTTGTACGGGGGTTATCCGTTTATTTAAGGCAAATTATTCCATTATCCAAAAAATGATTAACTCGTTCCCACGGCAAATTGTATTTAGATCTTACCTGCAACATTGATATATGCCATCTGTCTGTGATCTGTTCATATTGTTTTGGTCAGGCAATGTGCAAGGTAACGATTTGTGGTCGCGAAAATTAGTGATGTTTTATGTTATGCATTTTTTCGAATAGAAACTTCTTTTATAACCAGCAACGAGTACTTGCATGCAAATAGATGTTTGATAATTCACTTATGCACGCTTATTTATTTCAGTATTTGATCATTTATTCTGAGTGTTTTATGACCGTTGCCGACCGTAAAGTCTCTAATTCGTCCGTCAAGAAGAAGTTATCACAACTTTGTCGTAATTCAATAAAGACCTAGCAAGCAAAACTATATACGTATAATACTCGTACAGCGCCGAAAGGAAATACACATTCCTCGGTAAACCTCCATTTACACCGAGACTGAACATATATATATATATATATACTGAATGGATCTCGAACCATCTCACCCTTAGAAGTGCACAATTAATTAAAGACTATAAAATATAGCTATCCACAGCATAAGTACACCTATCATATTTGGTATATTTTATTTTAGATCCATCCTATATAAATCTCTATTAGTTCGTTACACTAATCTAAACTATTCATTACTACTTTCGGTATTTTCCATACCACACACCTGGCATCAGAATGTACGCTACGGTACGGGTTTTACCCACAACCTATAAAATATTTGAACACAATTAAAAAAATAGAAAACAATTTCAACTGACCGTCTCGGCAGGCAGGGAAGAGTCGCTGTGAAAACGGCTTAGTCAGCATTTAAGAAAGCAACAGCGAACTTGAAACCAGTAAAGGGACGTTTTAAACGGCACGACTGCATTGACATTCTGACGTACAGAGATCTCAGTTAAGACGGTCTATTTTTTAGAAATCGTGGTCTGTTGTTATCTTTTTATTGAACACTTACATCGTTCTCTACATTTCCACAGTTTTGCGATTTGTGACATTCAAACTTCACCTGAACGTTCAATAAACTATCATTTTAGGATTTTAAGTTCAGTATCCGCGTTTTATTTGGATTATATCTGTATATTGTTTACATCCATTTCAAACATGTTTATAATGTTTACTATTTAATGGTGGTACAAGATGGTGCTGTTCAGCTCAAATTAACAGAAGTAAGTATATCGATTCTGTTTTTATATCTTCTGTGTGTTGGGGTTGGAAACAACCACATTTTCTCGAACACTGCTTGCGTATTGCTTTACTGAGTTATTGAACTTCTAAACAGTCATCCATTATGGATAACACTAAGCTGAATTGGGAATATTATCTGTGCCCTAAGGAGGTATTGTATTGGATAAACAAACTTTCAATAATATATTAAGTATGCTAGTAAGTTCATGGAAGCATTGACTTTTCTACTAAGGCATATACTGGTGCCACTTATTTTAACGTTTAAATACACATGAACAGCATGTATCCATGGTTGTTAAATGTTCAAGTCATTGTATCTTAGAAATCGAAGGCTTACATGATTGCGCGTTGTCACGGTAGTTTTTCGGATAAAACCGTGAAATCGGTCCTTTATGGAGCGGATAAGTGCAACAATCGCATTATTGGCGGTAAACACAGTGATTTTCGAGATATGAACAAGGTTTCCATTTTCCAAACAAAAATCACTTTTGTCCATGAAAAAAATATATGTAGACCTTGCCTGCAACACTGATGCCATCTGTCTGTGATCTGTTCACATTTTGGCCAGGCGATGTGCACAGTAGCGATTTATGGTCGCTGGGGTCATGGCAGTGTTAAAATAAAGCGGGTCCTAGTATATTATTCTACACATGTTTGATCTTACACTCAAGAATCAGTCAGATTTTCTGCCGGGTCATTCAACAACCTACCAACTTGTCGATATGTATCATCATTCGATGCTAAACAATGTACGTGTATTGTCTTTAATGATATATCTGGAGCTTTTGATCGTGTTTGGCACAAAGTTATTTTATTTATATTAAAACAATATGATATTGATTGTAATCTTTTATCATGGATATCAGATTATTTTTCAATCCGATTACAAAGAGTGTAGGAACTTCATCATCAACGTCAAAAACTGTAACTGCAAGGGTTCCCAAATGCTCTATTCTGGGGTCCCATTTATTGGTAATATACGTAAATGATATATTGCGGAAATCATGCTTAGTTTTACTCGTTTATTTGTGATGATATTTCGCTAGCAATTTCCACATCTAATATAGATGACGTGGAAAGTATTTACGACTTACATATGAATACTGAATGGTCAAAGCAATGGCTTGTCCATTTGAATCTAAATAAAACAGAAGCAATGTTCTTTTAGTTTCTTTTGAAATATTTCCTTGTTGATAAATATTGCCATTATTAAAGGCCGAATGGATATGGTGCCGGCAAGATTTTCATCCACTTAAGTTCTGCAATATGTCTAGCTTTTATTTTAAAGCTTTTAGTAGCATCAATATCATAAATTATATATTAAACCGGTTGAACTGTAACGTTACTAAAAGTATGACCTGACTGACGAAAGTGTTGGTACAAGTAATTGTTTAACTGTTTATAGGATTACCTGCATTAAAAATCGATCTTTTAAAGATCGATCTTTTGTCCAACATATTGTATACCACCACGTGGTGCATTTCAAGTCAAAACATAAATGATGTGAGATGTGCGTCAATCAACATTTGAAGCTAGACATATATTAAACATTCTACCATTAACAGTTGATTTAATGGTGGACTTGCAAGATAAAATAATTGCAACAACTGAACCTCTTAGCATTGCACTTACTAATAGAGGGAAACACCCTGCGTCTTGAATGAACTAAATGATTTCTGAAAGGAGACTTTATATGGTATTCCTCAAAACAGGTGATGCAAGAGGAGTAACTGAAACTTTTGAGCCGTTATTAAAAATCCTGGTATTATTATTAGAAAGAACATGAAACGAGGTTGCCGAATGAAGATTTAAAGGTGTAAGGCGGTACACCTTTAAATAGTTCTAGGAAATGAAGAGTTATTTTGTGGAATTTGTATTGATGACGCAGAGTGTTACCGAAGTGGTAAAATATTCATTTTAAGTGTTTTCACTAGTCGCCTCATATATGCAATTTCGAAAGTAATACCGTTCTGTGAAAATCGAAATAAGGGCCAATTATTAGTTATTAGAGGAACGCAATAGACTCGTATCAAAGATCCATAAGAAATACTATTTGTAAACTTATGGACGGTTAACTCAACAAAGGTGTATAATACTAGATCACGAGGAAAGTTGAGGAAAACCCTAATAAAATGGCCCAAAATGTCGATGAGCACAAATACTTCAACATGGTATAAGAAACACATGTATTTAAGGAAAAACTGGATCAATAAATGGCATACAATCCCTGTGGAATGAAAAGATAACACGATTGATTGGATGTACGGGGAGACTTTCTGCGGCCGCCACACGGCACAAACACTTTTACTAGAGATAAAATATCGAACATGAAAAGTAGCATTCAAGGATGACAGTCAACCACAAACACACATAGAAACAAAGAACACCTTTAAAGCTAAATAAAAGGCAAAATAAGACATCACAAACACAAAAGGGTTGACAATAGGGCTACCTCATTTAAACGGTCGGTGGCAAATCAAAAGGCCGCTGGGGTTTAAACCAGGTTCTAGGGTGCACCAAACCTCACTCGTACCCTTTTGTCATCCCAATAAACGGGACAGTGTAAATAAAGATATCCCCGACAGGTTATAATCTCTAACAAACAAGGCAGCATTAATAGGCAATATAAGTAAAACACATAAATGATCATATATATAATATAAAAAAGCATAGAAAGTCACAAAGTAAGTACTCAGTGACTTAGCAGAAGCCACAGCAACAAGAGAATAAACCGTTAAGGGTACGACAAGACTAGATCAAATGCTACCGTCCTATAAGGATTTAGGTAGACGTCATCATAGGGTCCACAGTCTGTCCGGTCATCGCACAAAGAGGAAAGCATAGTGGCGAACAGTAAATGGGTCCATCGCTAAACATGCAGTGCGTTGAAAAATAATAGGGGCATAACCTCTTTTGATAACAAGTGTAATACAGATTGTATGAAAGTGATTATGACCAAGGATCTTACAAAGTCTGTAAATCACATCACCACAGAAGCCAGGTTGTGATAGTCCTTGTCGCAGAAGAGTTCTTAAATTACTTTTATATTTTAAAAGTAGATCAGGGTTATTGCAAAGGTTTTTCAAAGTTTACAGTAACGGTAGCCCTGCTGGAGTATCTTCTTTGTTGTACAAATATTACGAATAGTAAAGTCCTCAACACGACTACAAGCTCTAGAGAAACGATTAAATTGAGAAAAGCATAGACCCCATAAGAAGTTTGTCTATATTAAACGGTAGTTTTATACCTGATGAAAATATTACCTAATAGGAAAATGAGTGCTTCACAAAATGCTTGGCAAGTCCACATAGTGTACTTGTCATCCAACTCCGGCCGATAAAAGGCTCTGGGTATTGTTTAACCACTTATAGGATATGTTGTCTGCTTTTTAATTTAGTCTTTTGGCTGTTACTTGTGATACGCAGGCTTCATAACCGCTGCTCCCAACTAAATTCCATTATGTTTATTTCGCTCGGGGCATTTAATTTTATTAGATACTGGGACCATACGCCGTACGACATGGGGAAGCAAATAACTCCATGTCCACCGCCGTATGCATGCCATCTTCGGGATGGTTAAAATTGTGTACTATTGATTTTATTAATATTGAGTTCTGCTCAACCCGGGGCTAGAGGGCGTGAGCGGTAGCTAGCATATTTCACTACCGCTCATGAACAGTCTCAATCAAACCGAGACTGCAATATTTCGTATGTGTTGTGCTCGGCCGTTTCCAAAGGTCCAATATCATACTCTTTTTTTTATTGCACATTATATTACTTTCATGAACAGACTCAATAAAACTTTTCTCTCTTGTTCGTGATTGTTGCTTCGAAGGGATCTCCTTTTCAGTATGTATTGTCATTCACACTAGCGTTTGTTTAGTGTTGTGTGAATTAAAACATTTAATAGGTAATTTTAAACAGGTTATCACATTTGTTTAGTAAACATTGCTTTCAAACGTGTTACATTGTCGAAATATCCGTTATAAAATCCTGCTAATATAAGATTTCCCATCGCTTAATGTAATTAAGGCGGGATCACATAATGCGCTTTAAACAGACACGTCGTGTTGTGTAAATGTAAGCTAGTTCTGTTAACTTACTAATAACCTACACTGACCTAGACTGTAACAACAACAATACAACCGTCTCCATAATATACAGTCTATAGTTCCAAAACATAATTATCCCACATAGTTTGTGTTTTTTGGCAGCCAAAATGTCTTACAAAGGTTGTGAATGGAAGCAATAAACGGGTGTTTGGCTATTATACATTTTATATAAAGTGATGTTTTGGCAGTTAGTCGGTAATTAAAACGCATATTGCTAATGCATCATGGTTGCATCAATAATTAATCAATGTTGACAATCCACATCAAAACAAATAATGCATTGTTTAAGATTCGTGCTCAGCTTTTTAATTTCTCAATAAGAAATAGATCTTTACAATTGTGGACGTTACGGGATGCATGTCACGTTTAGCTAATTCCGTTTTCGGAAACTACGAGATTACTTTAAGTACCGAAAACATACCGGACAATATGCACTAGGCATTACTATATCATGTTTACTTTTGATTTCATTAACGTTAGATCGATCCATCGTCGGAACCCACGTGTGATTGATTACGTTATCACTCCATTCATCAATGATGAATGATGAATGGAGAGTAAAGGAATGCAATCGAACGTGGGTACCGACGGTGGATCGATCGGCCGTTGCGTCCTGATGTTAACAGTGACCTTCACATTTGACCGTATTCAAATAAACGTCAAACCAACATAAGATTATTCCTAAACAGTTTCATAAACATAAGTAATGAAAACAAGAGGCCCAAGCCTGTATCGCTCTACTGGCTATATGGAGTCTGTGGTGGGGAACACTAAGTAGATATACGCAACTAGGCTTTGTACTGATCATTCCTGCCTAGTTCCACTGAAATCCAGCCAGGGGTTCAGGAAAATTAGTCTGGATAAAGTCTGTGTATAAGGGGCCATAACTCTGTCAGAAATCATTCAACCGGAACACGGCGATGAAATGCGCAACTAGGCTTGGCACTGATCATCCCTGCAAAGTTTCGCTAAAATCCGGAATGGGATTCAGGAGAACTAGCCCAGACAAAGTTTGTGTATTTAAACCTATAAAAGGCCATAACTCCGCAAAAAATCTTACAGCCGGAACACGGTGATGATATGCACAACTAGGCTTGGTACTGATCACCCTGCACAATTTCGTTGAAATTCGGCCAAGGGTTCAGGAGAACTAGTCCGGACAAGGCAGAAAATGGCATTTTTTTCAGCAAAGCAAGGACCATAACTCTAGTGTTACTGATCCGATCTGGCTGGTTTTCGAAGTTGTCCAAGCTTTCATTGATATTAACAATCTGTTTGGTAAAGATCAAATTACAAATGAAGGCTCTAGAGTGTTCACAAGGCAAAATATAGCATTTTAATTCAATTCATTTTTTAATTCAATTATTTAATTCAAGGACAATAACTCTGCTGTTACTACTCCGATATGGCCGGTTTTCGAACTCATTTGAGCTCTCATTGATATAAAGACTTTAGTTTGGTTAAGATCGCATGAAAAATGAAGGGGCTAGACTGTTTACAAAGCAAAATATAGCGTTTTTCATTAATTCAAGGGCAATAACTCTGACGTCACTAATCAGATCTGGCCGGTCTTCGAACTCGTCCGAGCTCCCATTGATATTAAGACTTTGGCCAAGTTTGGTTAAGATAGCATAAAAAGTGAAGGTGCTAGAGTGTTCACAAGGCAAAAGTTAACGGACGACGGACAACACGTCATCCCAACAGTGAAAAAAGGACAGCAGAGCTAAAAATGAAATATTTTCAAGATCATGTTCTATCAAAGTTGAATACCTAAGACCTAAGCATTGTATGCTACACTACTTTACAATTTTCTTCCACCGATTCCTCTAGCTAAGTATCCCTATATATGTATAGAGGATAGTATTTTGGGCGCGATGGTTTTGGCCATTATGAATTTCTAGACATCATTTAAATTATACCAAAATAAAAATATATATCAGAAAAATAATGATCATATGAAAATACCTTACTTTTGAAAATTGGTTTAAGATTAACAATATTACATCCGAAAGTTATTTTAATTTAGAAATTTCTGCACCCTCAGTTTTCTCTAAGCAAACCCATTCCTAAGTGATGATACCGTTGACGTCATAGCTTTTTGAAACACTAAACGTGTATTTGATATATATCAACGTATACTGTGTAAAAAAAGAGTATAATAATGGACCTTTGGAAACGGCCCGAGCACGACACATACGAAATATTGCAGTCTCGGTTTGACTGAGACTGTTCATGAGCGGTAGTGAAATATGCTAGCTACCGCTCACGCCCTCTAGTCCCGGGTTGAGCAGAACTCAATATTCATAAAATCAATAATACACAATTTTAACCATCCCGAAGAAGGCATGCATACGGCGGTGGACATGGAGTTAATTGCTTCCCCATGTCGTACGGCGTATGATCCCAGTATCTAATAAAATGAAATGCCCCGAAGAGCGAAATAAACATAATGGAATTTAGTTGGGAGCAGCGGTTATGAAGCCTGCGTATCACAAGTAACAGCCAAAAGACTAAATTATAAAGCAGACAACATATCCTATAAGTGGTTAAACAATACCCAGAGCCTTTTATCGGCCGGAGTAGTGGAACCACCGAATCAAAAATTAAGTAAGAAAACAAAAGAAATTGAAAATGTACCACCGATAACTAAATATAAGTATAGGGCTCAGCGATCTCCAAAGATCGAATGAATAACAGTACTGATTGCAAGCGCGGGGAGACGTTTTACTGCCGCCACACTGCAACAAGCAACGCCACATAACTAAAGCGAATGAACACGAAAAAGGTGTCCATTTTTTAAAGACTAGAGGCACATTTTAGAGCACAAATAAACCCAGACGATAGCTACATTTACTAACAAGTCCAAATTACCCTTTTGACTCGCATAAAAGCAATTTCTGGGAAAGTTAATTGCATACTGAACGTGTCAATGTTTTATGGACCAGTAAGGAGGCGCCTTTTATAGACGACATCGCAGCATCAAATGAATGTGACGAAATGCCCGCCAAGCATAATCGCTCCGGTTACAGATTTTGCAATTGAAGTAATTGGCTGTAGATAAGTGTGTTACGGTAGAGCCGTCAGCATTTCTATAGACAAATGAAAAAGGACAACATTTTGCTGAAATCGCAATCTTCTCATTGACTGATCTCATTGAAATTGAAAAACATATATCGAAAGAAAATTGTACAAAGTGATGTTTACCATTATTAATATGACCAATCACTATATTTTGTCTCGAAAAGTATTCGTGTTAGATAAGAACAGAAGTACAAAAATATAAGTATAAGTAGAACACAAAGATGATCACGTATATATGAATACAAATATTGAAAAGGTGATCCCTTGAAAGCAACAAACACACACAAGAAGGATAAGTAGCAGACTCGGTTTTGTTGAGTCTGTTCATGAGAGGTAATTATAAGATGCAACACCTCTCACGCCCCCTAGCACCGTCTTAAGCGACATTCTACTTTAAAGCAACACAAAATGGGACTGATGATCACAAAGGACCAGTAAATAATAACACTACTGACTTGTAGTCGGGGCGACTTGTTACGGCCGCCAAACAGCACTAAATGGCAATACATACTGAAAAGGTGATCCCTTGGAATCAACAAACACAAACAAGAGAGATATAAAAATCGAACAGGAAAAGCAGAATTCAAGGACGGGAGTCAACCACAAACATAGAACACATTTAAAGATGAATAAAATGCCAAATAAGACATCACAAATACAAAAGGGTTGATAATAGGGCTACCGCCTTGGAAGTAGCAGACTCTGTTTTATTGAGTCTGTTCATGAGAGGTAATTATAAGATGCAAAACCTCTCACGCCTCCTAGAACCGGCTTAAGCGAAATCATAGAAAGCCACAAGTTACTCAATGATTTGACAGAAGCCAGAGCAACAAGAGAATAAATCACTAAGTACACTACGACCCACCTTTTAGGATGTATACATAGTTCGCTTTATATATTGCAGAAGGAGTGTGCTGTGCGATTGGAGAATCATGAAGGACATGATAATTATATTACCTAGGAAATATTGAAAAAAGACGAATTCTGTTATATATTACTGACGGAGTCCATTACATCACATCTCAACACAATGTATTTGAACGACGTCATGTACACTTGATACGAGTTTGCGAATTCTAGAAAACAAGACATAATTATATATGATAAAAGTATAATGACAAATATTAGATTAAACCCTTCCAAGTTAACATTTTATAATTGTAAATGCATATAGCTGTATATAGATAGGTTTATAAGCGCGTTACTACTGTCTCGCTGCAGAGCTAGCTTTTATGGCGATATCGTTAGAGCGTGCACTTCATAGCAAGGGGTCCCGAGTTCAAACCCGTAAGTATGTCACGCTACGCCCGTGACAGTTGATAATGTACATGTATAATTTATTATGTTAGATCTATCATACTATCTTCAAAAATATTTATTACGCAGTATGGTGGTCTCTCCGTCGATAAACTGGTCAGCACTATCTTCGAATGTCTGTGGTATTTTCATATGAAAAAGAGTATGATAATGGACCTTTGGAAACGGCCGAGCACGACACATACGAAATATTGCAGTCTCGGTTTTATTAAGATTGTTCATGAGCGGTAGAGAAATATGCTAGCTACCGCTCACGCCCTCTATCCCCGGGTTGAGCAGAACTCAATATTCATAAAAATCAACAGTACAGAATTTTAACCATCCTGAAGATGGCAAGCATATGGCGGTGGATATAGCAATATTTGTATCTTTATTTCATCCCCTATATCCAGCGGCGTATGGTCCCAGGATCTAATAAAATTGTATGCCCCGAAGAGCGAAATAAACAAAAAGGAATTTAGTTGGGAGCAGCGGTTATGAAGCCTGCGTATCACAAGTAACAGCCAAAAGACTAAATTAAAAAGCAGACAACATATCCTATGAGTGGTTAAACAATACCCAGAGCCTTTTATCGGCCGGAGTAGTGGAACCACAGAATCGAAAATTAAGTAAGAAAACAAAAGAAATTGAACATGTACTACCGATCACTAAATATAAGTATCGGGCTCAGCGATCACCAAAGATCGAACTGACTGCTTTCAATTTCAAATTTTTCATGACAGACCTAAAAAGAAATGAATACTTGGCCCATGAATCAAGGATTGATCCATCTGATTTTCGTTATGGTCAAGAAAACAGTTTTAAATGCATATTTAGTTCTTCCGGTTGGATTTCCTCGAGCCGTTCATCATCTCCGATCCAGTCACATAATTCGTTCACGTCATGTTTCGATTTAGTGAATTGTTCTTGATTTTCATATGGGTTTTCTGGCACTTCATATAGACTTTTGTCCCGCCGTTTCACGCACTTGTCTAATATGACCGCGTGACAATGCCTGTATTACAAGAAAAACAGGCCATTTTGTTACTATATATAGTACCACATGTAAAAAGTATAAATTATCACTCTCCCTTTCCCATATTACACCTGATATCATCACTAGAATTCAATATCAATACCGAGGTCCGTAGGGACATCTGTTGAGATGTGAGAAAAGGAAAGTTGTAATATATTTATCTTTAAAACGTCTACCCAGGTGCCCGCCCGTGCACGAAAATTGCTCGGAGGGGCACCTGGGGTCTTTCTCCACCAGTGGAAGCTGGAAAGTCGCCATATGACCTTAAGTGTTGGTGCGACTATAAAATCCAATTCAATTCAATTTACCTTTAAACTACAAACACACCAAATATATTATTAGATCTATCAGGTGCGATATGGAAAGTGAAGAATTAAGATCACTGAGTACTGAAAAAAGAGCAAAATCTACTTTTTGTTTTACAAGTTTCTTCATCGATTCTGGAAATGTTATTATTAACAAAGCGCTCGATTCAGGTAAGTATATGCTTAATAACGATCTTTATATTCAACTGTTTGGTTTTAGTAAAGCACGCATACCCCTACAAAGTGGTCATTTTTCTGCATCGCAAACGGGTATTTTGATTCATGTCGACTTTCTTAGATTAGCCTTCCCAAAGTATTGGAAATGAAAGACAGCGCACATGACCGTAAACAATTGGAAGGGCTAATCTTACAACGTACTGGATGAATTGAAGTACCAACAGAGTAGAGAGCTCATGTGCACTTCGGTTGAACAAAATTTGTTAAATATTGACAGTAATTAAGCAAAAACATACCTAATACGAGCGCTTTGTTGACATTTTTTTCCCGTGAACTGGACAAAGGTGGCCAGAGATTCAAACGTCTTTTCCCCTGCATCCATTTTAACGGGAATGAAATTTAAATGGACGTTAAAAATGGCCTGTGCGTTAATAATGTCAGTAAAATTAAGGGTTATTGACGTCACGGGTGCTAACCTGTGCGGGAAGATATGGATTGCATATCATGTGTCAAATCATGTGGTACAAAAACGACGTATCAGGGATAATAACACTCTAGTTTAATGATAATTCACATTGCTATATCTGGTATCTTTATGTTTTTGTTTTATAATAAAACACCCAAAATAGGAATATTGATAATAAATAATTATCTGTAAATGTTAAAAACTAAATAAATGCATTCGTTGCTGAAGTATGTTAAGTAACACTATATACGTATTAGGTGGTTATACATGTTTGTTTCAATTATTTGTCATGTAATTACCAGTATTCCAATGCATAATATGCGGAACTCTATCTAATATGACACTTGTTTTTCATTACTTCCACATTACACAGTCCATCATACGAAAAGAAAAAGAGAACATACGTTTAACAAACACGCGATAGCTTAACATATAAATTGACATATATGGCGCATTTGGTCCCTCGGATGTCCTAAAGAATTGAACACAGTTGTGAGTTCGAGTATCTTCGCTTCTGTATAATTGCATTTCTAACCTACTAAGATGAAAAAGATAAAAGGCGAAAATTCATCTGAGTATATTCACACGTCTTTGCATCTATCCAGTGATATCAATGGTGATATGTTTGAAAACGTCCATTGCTAATTAGTTAAATTGATTAAAATTGTTTTCGGATTCATTGGAGTAGCATTACTTATCTCTACAGCAATAAGCTATAGTCAATAGGGCAAACGACAATCACCTAAATATTCACATTTTAGAATTGTCAATAGTTCTGTTATCATCTGCTGCTATTGCAAATATCAAAACACTTTAGGTGCATTAATAGTAATAGCATATTTTGTATTCTCCGCAGCATGTGACGAATGACAGAAATCAGCGGACAGTTCCTCAACGGCAAAGGAATCGTGTTGATTCTCACTATCGATAAATAAAAATAATGGACTAATAATACAAAACAGCAAAGCATCACGCGTTGGTATCGATTTATAAGATTGGATTTATATAGATATGCGCAGGGACAGAATTTCAAATAAAGACTTTTATAATTATGGTGCTGGAAGTGCTATATTCAGAGGGCATCTGGAGTCCACATTTGCATAGAAAAACCGAAGACGGACAATGTTCAGCAGAGGTAGATGTTAACATCCAACACGTGACCATTCATTGCATTTCGTCCAATTACGAATTTCCTTAGGGAAATACGGCAGAACGCTAATTTGCAAAGCAATTTAGAAACGCTATACATTTATAATCTACTACAATGTCTTGACTCAGAATTGTATGTTGCACAAAATGTTCTGCATCCTGTAATAACACATTTAAAATAAAACGACAACAGGTGGGTTTTTTACTGTTTATCCACATGTTTACGTGTTGTTTTATCTGAAATATGTAATATGTGTTTTGTCAACTGTTATACGTCTCATTACGTTGTCCGAATATTAACGTTCATACCCCATCCAACCCCTTCTCCAAAAAGCGAAACCGGGTTGGCTGGTGTATGAAATAAAATAAACTTAATTTCGGCTTAAAAAGTTTGCATATTGTAGAAGTAAAATATTTACTTGGTAATTTTAAACAGGTTAAAGCATTTTTCAGTAGGAAAAAGGTGATTTATTGTCGAAATAACCGTTATAAAATTATGCGAAGATACGCTTCTTCATCGTTTAATGGAATTAATAAGATTAACATGTATATTCAAATTAATATAAACGCTCAACACGTAAACCGGATACGATTACTAATACGCTACATGATCCAAGTATTTTAAAGGCTGGTCATTAACGTGTTTTACATCGAGTTGATGTTTTTAAAGGCTGGTCATTAACGTGTTTTACATCGAGTTGATGTTTTTAAAGGCTGGTCATAAACGTGTTTTACATCGAGTTGATGTTTTTAAAGGCTGGTCATAAACGTGTTTTACATCGAGTTGATGTTTTTAAAGGCTGGTCATAAACGTGTTTTACATCGAGTTGATGTTTTTAAAGGCTGGTCATAAACGTGTTTTACATCGAGTTGATGTTTTTAAAGGCTGGTCATTAACGTGTTTTACATAGAGTTAATGTTTTTAAAGGCTGGTCATTAACGTGTTTTACATAGAGTTGATGTTTTTAAAGGCTGGTCATTAACGTGTTTTACATAGAGTTGATGTTTTTAAAGGCTGGTCATTAACGTGTTTTACATAGAGTTGATGTTTTTAAAGGCTGGTCATTGACGTGTTTTACACACAGGCACCCGGCACAGAGCTAGGATAGTAAAAGATGGATTTGAGTGGTTAAAATATTAATTAATTGAGTTCTGGACCCCCAAAAAATGGTTATATATATGTATATATATTATATACTTAAAGGTATTGAACTCCTAAAATGGCCAAAACCACCAACAGTTCTGTACTAGTTGTTATTTCTCGATACGGAAGTTAGCCTATGCAGCATAACCTGCTCATGTCACAAGCAGATTTATATATATAACCAGTAAAACATAAACTGTCATTCAGTCTCTCGCAGTTTTTTTGTACCAGAGAATCAAATATGCCAACTTGAGCGAATTTGAGTTCAATGACAAGAAGGTGGCACGGCCCTTACTACCTATAAGCTATAGGTTTAACATGGTGGCATGCGTTAAAAACGACTAAAACATAATGGGATAATTAACTCGAACGGATACCTGAAGCGCCGAAACTAGAAGTTGTCGTGGAAACTGTGAATTTCGACAATTTCACGAGAGAGTTTGTTTTCATCAACATTCAGCCATCTTGTTGTTGTTGTTCTTGTTATTGATAATATATTCTGCCTTCATAGGCACACCCAGTGAAAACTGGGTTAGAGTTCACAGCCACACCCAGATATATATCTATACATGAAACCATCACCATGACAAATGTTTGTCAATTCCATGGTATTTTAAGTAAAAGCTTTAAACAACTTAGTAGAGTTTCCCCAGTTTGCATGTGCCGTCATGTCCTACTTCTATTTTTATGTTTAGATCCAAGCTGTAATCTAATATATCTAGAGCATAACATAATCGTCTGCTATGAAAGTGTAGGAGTTCTACATAGGAGTTAATGTCTACTGACATAGGAGTTAATGTCTACTGACTGTATTATTCACAATCACACAAAAGCACACTGCAGTCCACTAGAAGCTGAAGCAAGCTATAATTTGCGGCACACGGATATATATGTAGCAGAATATCTAACACATGGATATAGTCTGTTAGTATAGGCAAGACGTGATGGAGACTCTCATCGACTCGTGACAGAGTAGACACTCCGGATTGACTTCGGTTTGGTTGAATTTGGCCCTGTTTGTCTGCAGTATGTATGTTCCAGTGAGTAACTTCACTTCTATCGGTAACG
The DNA here is from genome assembly GCA_037043455.1 of Cyrtodaria siliqua. Taxonomy (NCBI): domain Eukaryota; kingdom Metazoa; phylum Mollusca; class Bivalvia; order Adapedonta; family Hiatellidae; genus Cyrtodaria; species Cyrtodaria siliqua. Next base: position 17,550 of record JAWPHD010011312.1, read on the forward strand.
ATTTATATCTCTCGAACTAAAACTATCTATCTATCTTCATATACTGCAGTACTCCCTCTCGAGGATTACATGCATGTGCGTGTCAGTGCATGTTAGTGAGATAAAAGTAAAAGTGTGAAAGGAAAGGACAAGTGTTGGAGTAAAAGATGATAGAAATTATCATGTTAAATAGTGTGAAATAAGGTAAAGGGTTAAAAAAAGTGTTTGATGTCTACGGCATGGGGTGTTCTAGAGATCTTACCGCCACCTTGAATTTGTCTAAGGTTGGCAGCATGACCACGCTGGATGGAAGCCGGTTCCATTGAACTACAGCCAGTGGGAAGAAAGAATACTTGTAGAAGTTAAATTTGGTGTGGATTTGGCAGTACGAGAGAGGATGGCTGTGTCGTGTCGGTCTGAGGGGTTGCTTGAAGTATGATGGGACATTAACTGCAACTAAGCCATGGTAGATTTGAAAAAAAACATGATTAGCCTGGTGTCAGCTCGTCTCTGCTCGGGGGCTCTCCAACCTAGTGATTTTTGCCTTTCAGTAACACTATCATATGGAGAGAAATTGTTTAGTGTCCAGCGAGCGGCTCTTCGTTGGACCATCTCGAGCTTGTTTATGTTAGTCTGTGTGTATGGGCTCCAGGATGTTGAGGCGTACTCTAGCTGGGGTCTTACTAAGGTTTTATAGGCTGTTTCGCGTACGCCTTGGTGTTTGACCTTTATATTTCTTTTCAGAAACCCTAGAGTTTTATTAGCCATGGTGGAGACTTTATCAATATGGTGGTTGAAACTCATATTTGAGGACAGCGTGACACCGAGATATTTCGCGTGATCAACGCTTTCAAGGGTTTGACCATGGCGGGAGTATTTGGTTGGAATAGGGTTTCTGAATTCCTTATCCCACTTTTTCTCCCAAACTTATAATGTGTCAAGGTCCCTTTGGAGAGTGACGCCATCTTCTGGGTTAGAGATTGTAATATAGACGGCTGTATCATCAGCAAACAGACGGACCTGGGATTTGATATTTTCAGGAAGGTCATTTATATAGAGAAGGAATAGTAGAGGTCCTAATACAGATCCCTGGGGCACACCATATGTCACGGGGACTTCTGTGGAGGATTCCATTTCAATAATGACCGTCTGCGTCCTTCCAATTAAATAAGCTCTAACCCAGTCGAGTTCCTTTCCCTTGACTCCATGCATAAGTAGTTTGCGCAGTAACTTCAAGTGTGTCACCTTATCAAACGCTTTACTGAAATCTAGTAATATGAGTAATCAGTCTGCTTTCCTTGCGAGAGTTTCTTGACAAGGTCATCGATCAACTGCACAAGTTGGGTTTCGCAGGATCGACGATCACGGAAACCATGCTGGAGGTCATAGAGTATGTTTTGATCTTTGAGATGCTTAGATATATTGCATGCAACTATGTGTTCCATAAGTTTACAAAGAATAATTGTCAATGATATGGGTCTATAGTTGGCAGCACAGCATGTACCGGTACAATTGAGGTATCCCAATACAAATATAATGACATTTTTATTGTATACTTTTTTTTTTAAATATAACAACGAATAATAAGAATAAAACAATAGGTTTTAACATTTTATTTTCATCAAATTTTTTATTAAAAACACATATTGTCGTTAGATCGTGGGAATTTTCACAATGAACACCAACATAGTTTACATCACGTCATTCACGGGACAAACTTTCTTTGACATGACTATGTAGATAGCTGGATCTGCTGTTGGAGTTGGTAGTGCTAATATTTGTTTTATAATCTTTTTTATATTGAGTTTCAGTTGTTATTAATGCTTTCCCTGTACGAATGATGATTGCAAGTCCATATGTAGGCACAGGAAGTATATATGTTTGTAGTAGCGACAAAGATGTCTCTGGATATAACAGTTTTGCTCCATGTAGACCTGATCCCACCAGACTGTACAGTGTTTGTTTAGATTTTTATATATTCATCCTCAACTGCTAGTTGCTCTTGATTTACTTTCTACTAAGTTGTTTAAAGTTTTTACTTAAAATACCATGGAATTGACAAACTTTTGTTATGGTGATGGTTTCGTATATAGATATATATCTGATTGTGGCTGTGATCTCTACCAGTTTTCACTGGGTGTGCCTATGAAGGCAGAATATATTATCAATAACAAGAACAACAACAACAAGATGGCTGAATGTTGATGAAAACAAACTCTCTCGTGAAATTGTCGAAATTCACAGTTTCCACGACAACTTCTAGTTTCGGCGCTTCAGGTATCCGTTCGAGTTAATTATCCCATTATGTTTTAGTCGTTTTTAACGCATGCCACCATGTTAAACCTATAGCTTATAGGTAGTAAGGGCCGTGCCACCTTCTTGTCATTGAAATTAAATTCGCTCAAGTTGGCATATTTGATTCTCTGGTACAAAAAAACTGCGAGAGACTGAATGACAGTTTATGTTTTACAGGTTATATATATAAATCTGCTTGTGACATGAGCAGGTTATGCTGCACAGGCTAACTTACGTATCGAGAAATAACAACTAGTACAGAACTGTTGGTGGTTTTGGCCATTTTAGGAGTTCAGTACCTTTAAGTATATAATATATATACATATATATAACCATTTTTTGGGGGTCCAGAACTCAATTAATTAATATTTTAACCACTTAAATCCATCTTTTACTATCCTAGCTCTGTGCCGGGTGCCTGTGGTTTTACATAGAGCTGATATTTTTAAAGGCTGGTCATTGACGTGTTTTACATAGAGTTGATGTTTTTAAAGGCTGGTCATTAACGTGTTTTACATAGAGTTGATGTTTTTAAAGGCTGGTCATTGACATGTTTTACATAGAGTTGATGTTTTTAAAGGCTGGTCATTAACGTGTTTTACATAGAGTTGATGTTTTTAAAGGCTGGTCATTAACGTGTTTTACATAGAGTTGATGTTTTTAAAGGCTGGTCATTAACGTGTTTTACATAGAGTTGATGTTTTTAAAGGCTGGTAATTAACGTTTTTTACATAGAGTTGATGTTTTTAAAGGCTGGTCATTAACTTGTTTTACATAGAGTTGACGTTTTTAAGCCAAACAACTGCATTTTTAAGAAAAAGGGAGATAACATCCTTGTTTACTAAACGTTTCAACTATTCTTTTTAAAACAATTCCATGTTTATTTAAAGTATAGTTTTCAAAACGAATCAAATAATTCTGCAAAAAAAAAACAAACAGAAACACGTTAAACCACGAGGAAGATAATTCACAATCAATGCGTAGAAAGTGAAGTAAAATAATAATACGTTTATTGTTAATCAAAACATTCCTGTACAATACACGCAAAACAACAAAATATATATCTTGAAAAATGCACAGCATCGAAATGTCGATGAACTAAATATAAACATAAATTAACCTGTTGGTGCGGACGTTTATTTATAGAGTACAGTACATAACCAAGTGTACATTTGCAAAGAAAGCTGCCTCTGTGTGACCCGCTTATTGCTTTTGTCGAGCCAAGAACTAATAGTATAACAATCCATATAACAATCAACAACACAAAGTTGCGTATATGCCTCTTTCCAAGGTTATTTATATCAACTACAATCTGTCAAAATTCTTGATATATTTGTAAGTGAAAACTACCATGGCCGGATAATGTATTGTATAAATGCATAAAATCAACTTTGTTTCTATTAGTTCTTACTGCATCATAAATGTAAATTATATAGACACCCCATTAGGAAGTGTGGCACCGATAGTAACCTTTCTATGAACTATCAACTTCGTGCAGCCCGCACCATGTATTCCATAATGGCCATACCTCAACCAAAATGTCATTAAACAAAGACATTTATGGGTTTTTTGATCGCTTTATATTGAATTAGAGTTGATAGAGTAATGGAAGTTCTAAATCGAAAAGGCCGTGCTGATGAAGCTTATTTTACGTGGAGTGTGATGTGTATATTGAATAAGGATTCGTCTTTTTTATGAGAGAATAAGGTACTGTTGTTTGGGGCGCTTGTTTGAGCCAAAGGTTTTTTGGACTGTTAAGACAAAATTCAAGTAGTACTTAAATAAGATGTATATCACTGAAACAGTGGTATTTTTAAAATCGGTTGAGAAATAAAAATTTCACATGCAAATGTTGTTCTTGATAGGGCCTTTTCAATGCAAAATTCCGAGGCTGCTGCATCCGAAAAGTCGAAAGCTTTCTTTTTAGAATTTCTATCCCAAAATGATTTTAATGTATTGAATAAATGTAAATGAAAACACTCTGAAAGTTTTATAGCAAAATATTAACGCTAACTGAAGTTTTTTGACATTATTTGATTTTCTGCTGTTCCATCAACAAGGAATTTACATGGGAAAAGCCCCACCCAAATAACATTTTGGCTGTAAAGTATTTATTTCTCAATCGATTTTCAAAACTAAGTTTTTTTATTTACCACTAAAATTTCAGTTCCAATGATATAACATTTATGAACCCATTATAAAAATTGCTCAAGTTAATGCTGAAAAAGCTTTGGCTGAAGCAAGCGCCCTAAACAATAGTCATATTGTGGGTATGTATAGAAAGTTACACATACATGTAAAATGTAAAGCCAGAAGAAAATGCATGAACCAGGGTTGTCTTGCATCTTGTCTTGTCGTACACTTAATGGTTTATTCTTTTGTTACTCTGGCTTTGGCCAAGTCATTGAGTACTTACTTGCATGTGACATGCCCCCTAAGAACGGTCGGTACCCCTGTTGTCAACATTTTATGTTTGTGATATCTACCGCATACTTTGTTTTTTACTTGTAACTGTCGTTTGTTTTGTAAGTGTGTTTTTGGTTGTCTGTGTTTTGTGAATGCTATTATTTCTGTTCGACATTTACACTTTCTTTTACTCTATGGCATCAAAAACGGGACAGTCTAAATAAAAATATCCCCGTCAGGCTAACAAACTAGTTCGTATTAATAGACAATATAAGCATTACATATTAATAGACAATATAAGCATTACATATTAATAGACAATATAAGCATTACATATTAATAGACAATATAAGCATTACATATTAATAGACAATATAAGCATTACATATTAATAGACAATATAAGCATTACATATTAATAGACAATATAAGCATTACATATTAATAGACAATATAAGCATTACATATTAATAGACAATATAAGCATTACATATTAATAGACAATATAAGCATTACATATTAATAGACAATATAAGCATTACATATTAATAGACAATATAAGCATTACATATTAATAGACAATATAAGCATTACATATTAATAGACAATATAAGCATTACATATTTATAGACAATATAAGCATTACATATTAATAGACAATATAAGCATTACATATTAATAGACAATATAAGCATTACATAAATATTACGTTTCACTTTATTTTTATTTTTTCCATTGATTAGAAAGACTTCGGCCGTTTCCAACGGTCCATTATCATACTCTGGTTATAACAGAAATCCACAATTCGAAGCTTTTTTTTTTTAAAGTTTCAATACTCTGTTCATGTGGTTTTTGATGCATCAATATGATTTTAAAATTAAATTATCTTTCGATATTTCAGCAATATTGAATTACGTGATGTCTAGTAATTTTCTGTCACAGACTTGTTTAATGTCAAAATGCGTTAGCTTCAAGGTAATTTATCAGCTTAAAGTCATGGCACATCAAAGGACAAACACTTCCGTCACCTGATACAAAATTAAGCGAAACAAAAGCTACTTCAGACAATCGCAAATAGATCAAACGCGCTTAATCTCAGTCAAGTATTACATCAGTTTGCCCACAGACGGGTTCTTCAACGATCGTGGAAATGAGATTGAAAGTAATGAACTAGATCCAAAATATATTCTCAGTCATAATGCAAACCACTCGATCTCCAAGAAAACAACACAAAACCGTTTAAAGTGACATATCTATACGACTCAAGTTGAATCAGTACTGTGACATTTTGTTATAAATCAATATTCTTATACTTATATCTGTTTGAAATATTTTACAGTGAAACTCAAATATTTACAGTAAGAAAATACCAACGTGTTTTTTGTTTCTCTGATATACACTGAACAAAACTGCTAATTATCAACTTTTGTATCTTAACTAATTTTCTTATTTTAAATATATTGTAGAATAGATATATGATAAGTATTTTGTTTTGACCCATAGTTTGTAAAACATTTATTTTTTGTTTAAATTGTTACATCTTTTGAGAGTTACCCTCCCTTTATATGAAAACATGCAATGTACTGATAAAACACATAACATGAGTCAAAGATCGCTTAAAGATATAACATTCTTAAAATTGGTATGAAATAATAGAAAAAAAACATAAAAATTTGACCCATTTATCGCAGATTCTCCGTCTATAAAAAAATGAAATATGGATAATCTTAAATTACCTCCCTTTAAATTGAATATTGTTTGAAATTCAAGTAACTGTAATTCAGCGTTAACATTAAATATTTAGAAAATTTCTTTTGCAAACGCATTTGATGCTAGTAAAACATGATGTCAAAATAATTTTAACTGGCATATTTTAGAATTAGGAACATCGAAAGCTTCACTAATTCGAAGTACTTAATAAAATCCTATATACCCAGTTGTATAAGTGTTATAACTTATTTCTAAGAAAACTCATTGACTTAAAAGTTTTAAAATATGTTCATGCAATCAGAGCAGACGATTTACACTCGTTATTTTGCAGTTTAACCGTATCTCTAATCAAGCTCAAAATACACAAAACAATGAGAATATTATTGACATATTCTTAGGTTGATACTTAGCAATTTGGTTTAGTATATATGTAAATTGACCAAACGTCGAATACAGTTTTATTTGGCGGAAAATGTGTTCATACTTATGCCGGCAAATTGTTCCAAATGTACTCATCCAGAATCGTGTTTTCTTCTGTTCTGACCAACTGCTTTATTAAATGCTGCGTAACATCCCCGTGCATGTTATCAATGTTGTTATTTTCACCCATCCTATAGAGATGGCGACGTTCGACGTTGTTTTAGCGTGGTTTTGCGCCGTACTTTAAACAGTTTACACCTTATAAAAACATGAGTCAAAAATACCAAAAGTCATTCTTTCTCCTCTTAAACTTCACTCTGTGTCTACTGTTTATCTTCACCAGGGAAATCTAATATTTTTACACGTAAATTATCGATCAATTTATCACGAATTAATCTTCATTCGGCATCTACCGTTCATATTCCTGGCACTAATTCTATATTCAGAAATACTGCTTCTGTTAAATTAACACCACTTAATTGAGCGCTGAAGACAGGATAATAGCGAGGATTGTGCGCATATAAAATCGATTCAAGCTAACCAGTAGGCCTTATTGCCTATCGGTAAACCTGTCTTAACCACCCTTTTCTGTCCCTATAGATACATTTATCAATCAAAACACTAGTACGTAACAATTCTCTCATTACGAAGATTAATCTCTAAAAGAAAATATGGAAGCGTAGACCCAATGGAATACCTTCAAACTAAGTTTTCTAATCCGGATGAAGTTCAGACTGGATTACATTGATGAAATTCTCATTGTATCAAGAACGATCTTAGCGTAGTACAGCATCTACGCATTATACATATTTTATCAAACATAGGAGATCAAATCACATCACATGTCATCGCTAAGACAGGATTTCCGATGAAAACGTATTACAATCCAAGTTAAATAAGTCAATACAGGGTGTCAGATCATCAAATAAAAAATGTTAAAAAATGTTCAATAGCAACCACAGCTGCCAAATGCAATGGCACCGTAGGTCCGCACTGCACCATAAACAGAAATAAATGAGCCTATTTAAAAAGGCATTGAAAAGGACAATACATAACATAAATAAGTGAAAACAGGGTTACCGACGTGGAGCGGTCAGTAGGCAATAAGGCCTACATGTTAGCCTAAATCGATTATATGTTTACACAACCTCTCTATTATCCTGTCTCCATTCTGTTGGCATGATGTCTTCTTGCCAACTGTCCTTTTAACAAGACAAGAACTGTCGCCAAGGATAACGAATACCCATACCACACGATCACTGGGAATTTTAGTAACTTGAAGAACTGATCGAATATGTCATGAACATGTTATGAATAGGAATTGAGGAATGGCCACACAAGGCAAGCATCATCTGAATCTGAAAACGAATCAAAAAGGGCCAAAACTCGTCGAAAAACAATGAAATCATTTTTTATGAGCGTCAAGTTATAAATGTCATTTAAATATCATCACAAAGTTAGTTATTCAAGTTATTTCGCATCGATCCGTGAAGAAACAAGCAAGTAATGGTTCAAAACAGGTGGGCCTCCTCGCTTCGATTTCAGATCGACAAAAGTTGACATGCTTCAGCGATGTAGTAAATATTTTGTTACATACTATGCAGCTGAGTGTAAAGGAATCATTTATCTGACTGTCAGCATACATATATATGCATGTCACGCCGAATTATGTAAGTAACGAGCAAAAATGTAAGGCACTTACTTTTCGGATGTTGACATGTCCGCCATCTTGAAAATAACAAAATCGGCTAGCCGTACCGTACAGTAGCCGTACAGGTTACACGACAGTGAAGACCTGCGTAGACAGACGGAAATGGACAAACCATAACACCATAAACTTGTTTATGAGTGTACATACTCAACCAGTTCCCGTAGAACGGTCAATGAATACGAAAACATAACATCATCTTGCACGGCTGAATACGTGTGGTATGTTCTCATTAATCATTGAAACATCAAGGATAATATGTCATTTCCGACAAGTGCAAACAACAGTACTTAATTGCTTATGAGTTTGGAAAAATATGATCAATCACGGTATCAGCTGTATGCTCGTTGAATAACAAAACAACGGTTAACTGGAACATTTAAAACACTGACGTCATAAAATGAATGTTGGATAATTGTCTTGAAGAAATGATACATAAACAGTAAGAAGAAAGATAAAAATATCGGACAGGGAAAGCAGCATTCAAGGACGACAGTCAACCACAAAACACAAAAACAAACACGCAAACAGACAAACGAGAAGGCAAAAGTAATAAAAAATGCAAACTACATCACAAACACAAAAGGGTTGACAATAGGGCTACCGCCTTGGAACGGTCAGTGGCAACAAAGGCCACTGGGGGTTTAAACCGGTTCTAGGGTGCATCAAACCTCACACTTACCCTACTGTCATCCCATTAAAACAGGACAGTGTAAATAAAGAAATCCCCGCCATGATCTAATCTCTAACCACCAAGGCAGCATCGATAGGCAATATAAGTAAAACACAAATATGCTCGTGTAAATATAATACAAAAAAAAATAGCCTAGAAAGCCACAATGAAGGTACTCAACGACTTGGCAGAAGCCAGAGCAACACAGACATTTTGTTTATTACAAGAGTGACAGTACAAAAAATGTTGTATTAAGTCATACTAAGCATTCATTATAGTTGTATTATTGACAAGATACTAAGAAGTTTGTAGGCATGTATAATTACATTATCTCGATTGTTATATTGGGTCTTGGCCAATCAAATCTCTGTATAATATACTAATTCAAATGAGTTGATTAGGTCATCATTACACTCTATATATAGGTCATCATTACACTCTCTATTTATAAATACCAAAACTCATATGCATACCTTTTTGGTAAAACCCATTTTTTGTATGTTAAACAAGATGGTGATATAAATTAATGTACATATTGTAACATGACAATAACTCGTCGATTTAACTGTTCGCTATGAGTTGTTTACTAAATGTAAATGTGTAATGTATAATCGGTTGAAATTAAAAAATAGTAACTATATTAATAAAACTAAGTATATAGGTTGAGCACACAGAATAGTCAACCAAAAACACGCAATCAAAACAAACAACAACCAGGCTGAATTGAATTGAATGTTGTTTAACGGCTCATCAACACAGTATAGGTTATTTAGAGCCGCCCCAGAGAGAGGAGAAGGATACATAGGAATCCGGGAACCTGCCCTACTCTTATTATCGAATAGATTCCTATGGTTCGTTAACGTGCTCGGTAGACCGATACATGGGACCGCCTGGTTTACGTCCCCATCCGATGGACGAGGCTAAGGGCTGAATAGACGCAAACTATGCGACCCACAAATATAAAAAATGTTAAAAGCCAGTATTGTTTCTCATAATTAAAACATCTTTAAATATCACATTGCTATTATTTCAAGCGCCAAAGAGTCAACATTTCAAGTAAATAACAATACGATTGACACAAGGTGTGTTTGTTTAAGATAACTCTTTTGAACACTGATATTTCTATTCGTATGCTACTGCCAGACCTATACTATGTTGTTTAGCGCAGATAAAATTATTTGAGTCGCCCCTAGCAATCTTAGGTGTTAACAATTGTGTAACGACCCCTTCCAGAATGTTCTACGTCTGCATATTCGTAGAATCATTCTGATCTGCTCTCTACCGACGCCATTACTGTATTGAAGTTACTGAAAAAAAATTACTTTAGTAAGGATGTCGCAAGATGTATGGGAATTGGACGGGAAGATTCAAATGCGCATATTGTCTGTTAGCAGAGTGAACACGTTACAATGGTGGAAATTCTATATAAGAATGTAACGGTTCACACATCTATCTCGATTCGTAAAAAAACAACCTTACATTTTCACGTGTTTCTACATAATTTAATATCTGCAGAAAGGTGAAAAATGGTCCACAGAAACCACAATGCAATGGCACCATATGTTCGCACTGTAGGTTTACCACCAATTTCATATAAACCTCCGAAGTAGTTCCTATTATAAAAGGTAATCCCTCTTTTCAGTTGGAAAGGTGCACTATAAGTGGGGGAAATTGGCCCATGCTTAAAGGGACATGTGGCAATCTTGGGTTTTAAAAACTAGCGGCGTCCCGTTAGTTTTTCTACATAAATTGCATTTGTTCGATCATTAATGTTAATTATAAGAATTGATATTATTGCACCAGTAATATATTAACGCTTATAGTATAATAAGACAAAATAGTGAATACTTAAAATTTGATTTATTTAAATTTAACCAGGGTAAAGTCAAAATGATACTGGATATATAAATCGAGACACCCATTTTAAACACTTCAAGATTGCCGTGTGTCCCTTTAAGTGTATTCATAGGTTTTAATGGATTATTGACGAACACTTTCCAACTTCCGAATCTATGCATATAGGCTACTTTGTGAGCAATATCAATGAAAACAGATGTACCACTGGCCTGTTTAGTAAACAAACAAAATCCTTCTTAGCAAAACAATTGCAATATTCGTTAAAATGACTCGTTATGTACATATACTCAGAAAAAAACAGATGTAATGTTCGTTAAATTGACCTGTTGCTATGATACACAACCGTAGTGTTCGTTAAAGTGTCCTGTTGCTACGATACACAACTGAAGTGTGCGTTAAAGTGACCTGTTGCTATGACACACAACTGTAGTGTTCGTTAAAGTGACCTGTTGCTATGATACACAACTGCAGTGTTCGTTAAAGTGTCCAGTTGCTATGATACACAATTGTAATATTCGTTAAAATGACTCGTTATGTACATATACTCAGAAAAAACAGGTGTAATGTTCGTTAAATTGACCTGTTGCTATGATACACAACCGTAGTGTTCGTTAAAGTGTCCTGTTGCTATGATACGCAACTGTAATGTTAGTTAAATTGACCTGTTGCTACGATACACAACTGAAGTGTGCGTTAAAGTGACCTGTTGCTATGATACACAAATGTAGTGTTCGTTAAAGTGACCTGTTGCTATGATACACAACTGTAATGTTCGTTAAATTGACCTGTTGCTATGATACACAAGTGTAATGTTCGTTAAATTGACCTGTTGCAATAATAATCAACGACCGTCATGTACATATACTCTGGGAAACAATTGTAATGTTCGTGAACTTGACCTGTTTCTGTGACAAGCAACGACAAAAGTCATGTACATACTCGGAGAAAGAAGTGTGCGATTTACGGAAATAAAAATAAAATACTGTATTTGTCATGGTGTGACATATTTTTAAAGATGTGGTTATGTCTTTTAAAATATATAGCAGTGAGACGGTGTAATTGTTAGTAATTGGTAATACAATATTACTTGACATGATACAAGCGGAAAACAATTTGCCGGTATTTTTCATTTTTTAATAGATAGTAATTATTTTGATATTGGTAAGTACAGTCTAGCGTGCTTGTGTTCAACATGTTTGAATAATGGACATATTTCTTTTTTAATACAACGGCGCAGGATAGACTGGTATTGTATTGCCGGCTTTAATCATCGAATCAAAACTGCAACTGATAAATTCTTGAAAAACATCAAACCATATAATAAACCATGTAGATGCAATTTTGATGTGTTTCATCATGTTCTACGTGGTATTATATATTACATAACATTAAGCAAGAATATCTTTCCACCATCGATCTATATTAATTGAATGAAAATGTACATACCTTTTACTTGTTTCGATTTTCAAATTAAACAATTAAAACCAAAAGTCTAACAGAAAGTATAGCATTCAAACAAATCTGCAGTAAAAAACGACTTTTAGTAGTGTTATTACTTACTGGCTCTTCGGCCTCATCAGGTCCGATCGTTGTAGTTTTAAAGAATGAATGAATGAATCGTGTTTTACGGCCCGTCGAGACAAAAATAGGTCATATTGTGCGCAAAAACTGATTAAAGATGAAGAAATGAAGTAGTAAATAAAAAAATAAGAATAATACCGCTTAAGCCGGTGCTACCGGGCGTGAGAGGTGTTATATCTTATACTGCCTCTCATGAACAAACTCAATAAAACCATGTTTGATACTATTCGTTCTTGCTTGTATTTGCTGCTTTCGATGGATCTCCTTTTCAGTATTTTTTAAAGAAGTACATGGAATACAGGTATTCACTTGAAAGAGAAGGGGTAGACATGCATGGTCGCACACATGGAATAACTGTTTTGATTTAAACAATATTTTGAAAATCAAAACCAGTAACTTTGTAGATATTGTAATGATAATGCTGTTGAAGATGAACACCATTTCTTACTAGACTGTTCTTTTTATAATGATAAAAGAAACACTATATTTAATACAACTCTACATAACAGAGACTTTTTAACTTTTGATAAGAACGAGAAACTTAAATTTCTTATGCTTAATCCTCAAAGGAAAGTTGCAAAATATTTATTTAAAGCTTTTCTTAAGAGACGCAACTCAACTTATATTGTTACATAACTTATTGTATTAGCAAGTATAATGTCATGGCTATAAATGTGAAATCATATTTAATATCCAATGAACTATTTATTATTGCTTTATTCAATTTATTTAACAATTGATATTTATATCATGTGATTTACTTAATATTATTATTTACAGATAGTGACTTATAGGTCCGTTGAGCCGGGTGCTTAATTTTCAGTTAGTTCATATATGTTTGATTTTGAATTGTATATGCACATGTCACTTTAATAAACTATTTACTTACTTACTTTATTTTATTCAAGGAATGGGATTGGACAACAGGCAATGCCTATGTTAAACCTTTCCCGAGGTAACTGATAACAGAGCTACCGCCTTACAACGGTCATTGGCAAGAGGGTGGGGGAGAAATCGCATACGGATTCCTATGTATTCATCTTCTCTTCCCTTTGGGATGGCTCGAAATAACATAACACAATGTGTTGATAGCTGTTAAACAATAGCTCGATTCAATTCGGTTTTCCTCAATGGGCAATCGAGTTGATGAAAGTTGTGTTCATGATCTCATTTTGGAGTAAAATATATTTTACCATTAAACTATAGTTCTTATTATCATTAAACTATAGTGTTATCATCCCTGATACGTCCTTTTTGTAAAAACCTGATCTGACTAATGATGTTCAATCCGGGTGATAACCCGTGGGGATGATATCTCGGAAGTAAGTGACGGCAATAACCGTTAATTAACTGACGTTTAAATGTCATTCCCATTAAAATGGATGCAGGGGAAAAGATGTTGAATCTTGAATCTCTGGCCACTTTTATCGAGTTCACTGCAAAACATATGTCATCAAAGAGCTCGATCCAGATATGTTTTTGCTTGATTACTTTCTTAATATCTAGCAAAAATTGTTCAACTGAAGTGCACATCCTTCTACAGAATGAGTTATTTCCTCTGTCGCAACCGGTATTTTGATTCATCCAGTACTTTCTCTAAATGTTCACGCTTATGTACGCTTTCTTTCATTTCCAATACTTTGAGACGGCTAATCTAAGAATCGAAATACCCGTTTGCGGTGGAGGAAAATTCCCACTTTGTAGGATTATGCGCGCTTTACTAAAACAAAACGTTAAACATAAAGTTATAAAGCAAATACATACCTGAATCGAGCGCCTTGTTAATAATAACATTTCCAAAATCGATAAAGAAACTTATAAAAAAAAGCAAATAAGATGATTCTCTTGTTTCAGTACTCAGTAATAAATGATGAATATATTTCACCTGATAGATTTATAAATATTTCAAAATAATAGTTTGTGTGTGTGTAGTTTAATGATAAATAAATTACAACTCTCATTTTTCCACATCACACCTGATATCATTCCTCGAACAATAGATATCAGGTGTGATGTGGAAAAAGGAGAGTGATAATGTATACTTGTTTTGCTGTTTATTTGTATGACTTTACATTCTTTTAAATGTCCGTGAAAATGAACAATGAACTTGAAGCTGTTACGCGCGGATGCTTTAATACAACACTGGAAATAAATCACGGTGTTTACTGAAAACACTTTTATCGAACTTGGTTGCACAATGCTTCGTGTTTCAAGGATGAATATCTGACTTCAAAGGAGCTTTGGACAGAATTCATTCAAGTAAAGGACGTGCATTGACCAAAATGTCTGCTTCTCTGAGGCTTGCTTGATGGTCAAGTAAACGGAATTATGGCCGTTGGTGTAATTGCTATTTAAAGCGTGAAACCTTAGCAACCAGAAAAACCATTAACCTTCAACGTTTCTAACATAATAATATCGTAGACGGTGCTTAAGACTAGTGCATGAAGGTGTTTATGAATTGGTTTTTAGAGGCGTAATAGTGGTAGGCGCTTAATGTATACAGTCGTAAATACTTGTATCTGTCAATGAGGATTTATGAGGGAATTATACAATACGTTACAAACTTCGTAAGATCCTTGGTCATTATCACTTTCATACTATCTTTGTTAAACTTGTTAAAATATTTATCAAACGAGGTTATGACCCTATCATTTTGCACTGCATGCTTGGTGGTTGGCCCATTTACAGTTCGCCACTATGCTTCCCTCTTGAATTGTGAGATGACCGGAGAGGCTGTGGACCCTATGATGACGTCTACCTAAACGCCAAGTTTGACTGCAATCTTGGCTTGTCGTGCCCACAATGGTTTGTTCTCTTGTTGCTCTGGCTTCTGCCAAGTCAGAGGGTACCGACCCCCTTTTCGTACGCCGGATTCCGACCCATATTAGCCAGTATTCCGTACGCCGGGTTGTGGTACGCCGTACGCCGACATCGCAGTTTTTCATACGCGTACGCCGTATTTTTCTCAAAAAATATTTTTTTCCATCCAAAAAATTAAATTTAAGCTAATTTATATCTCAGATTGCAGGAAATGCCATTTCAGAGCACCTAGGTTTCAAAATTTTCCGTGGGGGCATGCCCCCGGAACCCCCCTATTTTTTTGGAATGAAACAATGTGTTATTCTAATGGGAAACAACTCTACCTTTTTGTGTACAAATTCAATGTAAGCAAGCCAATTCAAAATCGACGAATGCTATGAAGAAAGAAAACTAAATCTTAAAGAGGCATTTACAATATGCGTTGCGATATGTCATACATACATATTTTAATCCTAACTGTATTTCAAATATAACCACTTTCTTCATCTCATAACTATTGACAATCGTTGTGGTAACAGTTTACAACGCTATGTATTTTTATTGGCAGGGTTAATATTAACATATATGACAGTTCTAGATAATGGTGTTTGCAATGCATGTTTTAACGCGTTCTTCTTCGGCTGCACTTTAAAATCAAAGCACTGAAGTGCTGAATGCGGCGGGGTTTGTGTAATGAACAAAATCCGAATAAGACGAACATGCCATGAATAACAAAGTGCAGGAAAAATGAATAGAAATGGGGAAAAAATAGCGCCCGATGCGAGCTGTTCTTGCAATTTTTGCATCTTGTCCATTGGTATAGCGTTCAGATCCAGAATGCCCTTCTGCCTTTCTGTTCTTGCACGACTAGACCCTGAACTCTATAATCTATGAAAGTTTTGAGCGAATCCGATCTTAAATACAGGAGATATAACGATAACAAGATTTCTATATATGCTATATTCAAACACAACAACAATCCATTGGTGTCTAAACATATTTCTTCATTCCGTCTTTTCATTAATAATAATTCACTGACATCGGGAATCACTAAACAAGTTTCGAAATAGTTGTTGCTATGTACAATTATACATAATAAAGCACTACTCATGTTGTTTTCACGTTCGATCTGAAGTAAAATCAAATAAAAACAATGCCGTATCCAGAACGTTTTCCCCCAATATTATCAACTATTTTATTAGGTTAAACAAGGCAAATTCTGTAGACACAATTGATATATTGTCATTTGGAATATTATTGTTTTCTTATTACATACATAGCTCGTCAGTTCTTCTCATTATATTCAGTTCATGCAAACCCGGAGGCACTTTATCTACGCGGAGGCATATAAATTGAAGGCTGTTCGGCTGCCACGTTTGCTATTTTTAGTTCAGAAATCTGGCCAGCCTTCAAGTTTGGGTATACCATCCTGTAAGATTGCAGCGGGGAGTTTGCTCCACACGGCAAAAATAATATAAAAATCTAAAACTGCCAAAACAGGCTGCCTTACCAAATAGTTGATAATAGTCATTGTGTTGAAAGGAATAGGCCACATGGAGAGTGACCATCGAGAAATATTTGATAACTTAGACAATACGAAACAAACTGACCTTATTGTTATGGATTTCTCCAAAGCCTTTGATAAAGTAGACCACAATAGACTTATACTTAAATTTACAGACTCGGAATTGATCCATATACCATCCAATGGATAAAATCTTTTCTCACACATAGATCACAATCAGACCTAGTTGAAGATGAATGTAATGTCCTCTCAGGTGTGCCCAAAGGCTCTGTCCTTGGCCCCTGTCTTTTTCTCTGTTTTATAAATGACATGCTCATAGATATCCATATCTCTGTCCGACTCTTTGCTGATGACACTATTGTATACATTACCATAAAATCTGAAGGTGATGTTGAAACTCCTCTGTCTGATCTATTAAAACTAGAAAAATGGGAAAATGAATGGCTCAGGGAATTCAATCTTGATAAATGCGAAATAATACGATTATCACGCAAAATAAATAAAATAATATACCCCTACAAGTTACATGGACAAACCTTAAACTCTGCTGATAATGCTAAATACCTAGGCATAGCTATACACAAAAACCTAGATTGGACCCCACACATAAATAATATTACTAACAAAGCAAACAACACTCTAAACTTTGTTAAAAGAAACATCAAAATTAGAAATCGAAAAGGCAAAGAATCAGCCTATACACTTATGTAAGACCCCAAGTCGAATACTGCTCCTCCATATGGCACCCATGGCAAAAAGACCTAACACAGAAAGTGGAGAGGTACAAATAAATATAAAAAGATCGGACAGGGAAAGTAGCATTCAAGGAGGACAGTCAACCACAAAACACAGAAACAAACACGCAAACAGACAAACAAGAAGGCAAAAGCAATAATAAATACAAAGGACAAACACAAAAGGGTTGACAATAGGCCTACCGCCTTGGAACGGTCAGTGGCAAAGTAGGCCACTGGGGGTTTAAACCGGTTCTAGGGTGCACCAAACCTCACACTTACCCTACTGTCATCCCATTAAAACAGGACAGTGTAAATAAAGAAATAGACGAGCTGCCAGATTTGTCAGCAATGATTATAATTATCAAAGTAGTGTCACTTCACTGAAAGTAGTGTCACTTCACTGCTACTAGAACAACTAAAATGGCCTACCTTAGAATACAGACGAAAAGTGGCATCTATCATCATCTTTTACAAAATTCAAAATAACTTACTATGTGTTGATCATCACCATCTGCAACAATCACGTAATCACAACTTTTTTACTTTTTGTCTGCTTTTTAATTTAGTCTTTTGGCTGTTACTTGTGATACGCAGGCTTCATAACCGCTGCTCCCAACTAAATTCCTTTTTGTTTATTTCGCTCTTCGGGGCATACAATTTTATTAGATCCTGGGACCATACGCCGCTGGATATAGGGGATGAAATAAGATACAAATATTGCTATATCCACCGCCATCTGGATGGTTAAAATTCTGTACTGTTGATTTTTATGAATATTGAGTTCTGCTCAACCCGGGGCTAGAGGGCGTGAGCGGTATCTAGCATATTTCACTACCGCTCATGAACAGTCTCAATCAAACCGAGACTGCAATATTTCGTATGTGTCGTGCTCGGCCGTTTCCAAAGGTGCATTATCGTACTCTTTTGTTATCCAGTTTTGTTATCCACCAAAACTCTTACTTTCCAAGAACCATACGATACTGGAATGAACTACCGTTACTCATCAAAGAGAGCTCTGGTGTTGACATAAGACCAGACTCCCTCCCCCCACTTTCCCATAGATACCAGATTGTTTTTATGTTTTTAATCTTGTAAATTACATATTTTTTAAATTGTAATTGTTCCCTAACTTGCGCCTCCCTATGATCTTCAATATGAAGGATGGGAGTATCCCGCAGATACAGATACAGAGACTGTATCACACCCAACAACAACAACACTTATGCGTACTTGATTATATTAAATATACGTTGCTAATTTTCTTATCATCTGGCATATACAGTCCGTGACAGTCTTTTTAATTTAAACAAGACTACGCAGTGCAGTCGTCGATATACAGCGCGACCGTCTGTTTTTTTTCTTGATGACAGAAGCTGCCAATAAACACATCTAGGCCAATAGCTTGATAAATAAGGCAAATTACATTATAATATATTGATCGGTTATCGACGTACCTCTGGAAAGAATTTAATTAAATTGACAATCGTGTTTCCATGGAAACACATATAAAACACATATACATATATATGAAAAATTATGCGGATCTTCTATATAAAAACAGGCACAATTACGACAATTTTCGTATCTAGTTTCATAAAGACTCATTGGACAGTGTTTAGTGAACATTTAGAAATACATATTTTGATAAACTGACTGACATCGCATACAAGAATAAACATAAGCAATGTAAGAGACTCCACAAACATAAAAGTGGTTGACAATATAACGGTCGGTGATAAAAAGGCCGCTATAGTGGTTTAAAATAAGTATAAAAATCGAACAGGAAAGTAAGGTAGCTTTCACAGAACACAGTAAAGCCAAAAACACGCAAAAAAAACGAACATGAATAGCAATGTTAATAAGGAATAAAGGCATATGACGTCACAAAAACAAAAAAAATGTTTGACAATAGGGCTACCTCCTTGGAACGGTCAGTGGCAAAAAAGGCCACTGGGGATTTCAAACAGGTTCTAGGCCTAACCAAACTTCACACTTACCCTACTGTCATCCCAATTAAACAGGACAGTGTTTAAGAAATCCCTGTCGGAAAAACTAGTTTGCATTAATAGATAGAGATATAAGTAAACACAAAGATGATCATGTATATATGACTACAAAAACAAAAGTCTAGCCTATTTTGCGCTGCGTTTTTAAGCATAGCAAGTAATACAATTTGCGCAGATTTTTGTTCAATGCGATATTTATTTCAACATGTTTACAACCTAAATATTTTGGTACAGGGCATAGTTAACAGGATTCTAATGGAAGAAAAATATCATATAATTCCTCATTTATAATGAGATTGAGAGTACCATCACATTGAGTCTACATAGCATGTCTAACATCTTTAAAAGCTATATCTGACATGGTTTATGAAAATACTCAATGCTCATTGGCTATTGAGGAGTATTTAAAAAAGCAATATAAACCTCTGACGTCACGTCCTTCAACCGTTAGAACGTCATTTTAAACAATTTTCAACGCCGGAAAACATCCAAAACAACGATTACGTTATTTTAAGGCAACATTATTTTCAAACAACAAATTGAACTTGTTCGAAACAAGTTGTGAGAATGTGTTTGTATTATGTTCAATCTCTGGAAAATGTGCGTATGCAAAACATAAAAATCCATGTCAGATAAAAAATAAAATATTTCCAGTGTGTTTATATTGTGTGAGCTCAAAATCGGGTGGTTGAGACTTGAAACACATCGAAACCGTGGGCCTACGGCCCTTGGTATCGATGGTCTTCAAGTCCCGCCCACCAGGTTTTGATCTGAGACAGAGGTGAGAGTTGTTGCATTTTACATTACCGCTCATGAACAGACTCAATAAAACCGAGTCTGCTACTTTTATCTTTTGTTTTTGTTTGTTGCTTTCAAGGGATCCATAGTATTTATTAAAACTACATCTGGGAATATTCAGTTCACGTGCAATCTTAAACAATGTCGGAGGAACAGATGAAATGTTAAAAGTGTTTCTCAATATATTTAAGTTTAATATAACATTTACCAATAGAATACGTTATCCACCCGAACAACAGAAGAAATACGAGATTTTCTAATATCGTTTTACAATACACCAGGTGAAAAGTATTCGTGCCACGTTTTTTAAACGAAGCAATGCCGACATCCTTTTATTATTTTAATTCAAATAAAACGTTTCAATAAACTAAACATTGTAAACATACATTGATTGTATTGTCACGTGTGTTATCCTTGTGACATTGAAACTCATTTTTCAATAGATATAAAAGTCGAACAGGAAATGTAGCATTCAGGTAAAAAAAGTCAGATTCTAGGGTGCACCAAACATCACGCTTACCCTACTGTCATCCTAACTCCAGGGGACAGAGTAAATAGAGAAGTCCCCGCCAATCCTCTAACAAACTAGGCAGCACTAATATGCAATATAAGTGTAACACTAAGACGATCATGTATATATATGAATACAAACATGTATATATATATATGAATATAAACATGGGGAGAGAATTTGAACTCACTACGGCAACTTTCGAAATTGGGATCTCGTAAGAGATTCATGTTCACAAGGCAGAATTATATATGGGGAGAAATATTTGTGAACTACCAAGGACAGACAACCTTCGGACGAACTACGGCAGGGCGCCTAGCTATGACGAGATACACCGAAATCAAACGTATATATTCACTCCTTAAAAAAGGTAGTTGCAACACACGTTGATAAACTGTATCTCTACATCAAACACACTCGTCTGAAGGCACAATTAACATATAGACGCATACATACATACAATTATAGCTCATATGAGTGGGCCACATTTAAGCGTTTCTAACATTTCAATTAATCATACCCCATCCGTTTTGGATTTTTTTTTCAAAGATGGCTGACCAGTAGTCCTCAATATAAACATAAAAGCCTAGAAAGACACAAAGCAAGTACTCATTGACATGACATAAGTCATTGCAACTAGAGAATAAACCATTTGGGCAAGACAGAATTTGAGAAAACGTTATTAAATGTAGGCAGATGTCATGAAAGGGTCCACAATCTGTCCGGTCATTGCCTAATTAAAGAGGAAAGCATAACTTGGCGAATTGTAAATGGGTCAACCACTAAACATGCAGTGCGTTGCAAGATGATAGGGTCATAACCTCTTTTGATAATTAACAAGTTAAATAAATAATGAATAAACGTGATCCTGACCAAATATCTCACGAAGTTTGTAAATCACGTAATCACAGAAGCCAGGTTGTGAATTTCTTTTATATTTTAAAAGCAGGTCAGGGTTACGATAATACATTTTGCAACGGTTTTTCGAAGTTTATATTAACGTTAGCCCTGATGGAGTAGTTTTTTAGTTACACAAAAACCTCAACTCGAATACAAGCTCTAGAAAAAGGAACATATACCAGGGACCAGTTGTTCAAAGATCGGTTAACTTAACCGGGCGTTAAGTCAAAATTTCAAATCTCTCTGAATTTTCGAAAGAAATATATTTCTACCAGAAATTGAGCATGTGAAAACATTATGTTAAGAAGAAATACAAATTAAAAACTTTTCGTATTACAAAACATATTTTTATGAGAAAATGTACTTTGAAAGTTTACTCTAACCAAGAATTAAGCTAACCGATCTTTGAACAACAAGTCCAACGTTTCAGCTGATACCCTTATAGTGTTTACGTTATAAGAAAGACGACGAAAACAAGATGACAGAAATAACAAGCCAATACAAAAATTTGTTCACTGGAATAACAAATTATCCTGAAAGATTAGTTATAAACAAAGAGTAATGCTCGGGCTTAGTATAGTAAATTGGTATGGAAGAGTCAGCGTATACGATTAGCACAATTATATTTGACATAAAAATATTTTATTAACACATATAAATAGAAAGATAGTCAGACTGGTTACAATTTACCCATATACGGTGATGTTAAACCGATGAAATCTTTACAATCGCACTCGCATATCACACTGATTTATTTGTTGCAATTTGTCTCCAGTTGTCAAACAAACATAGCTGATGGTATCAAACGCTCAATGTAATCAACAAAGACGTCTCTGTAGAGCTGTTATATTATTACATTTGACACGGAAAAAAAACATAATCTCCGCCTCGAAGAATAACACAAATTCAATGTAAACATTTACAGTACGAGTAATTGCGACAGCGTACGAGCTATTTATTTGGTGGATAAATATAAAATATGTGACAAATTCTAGGACAATGTAAGGAAACTTAAAATATTGCTGCAGTCTTGATTAAGATCCATACAACTTTATACACTAGCATCGTTTAGTTCAGTGTGGCGGCTCTAAAAGGTCTACCCCGTGTTGTTTTTTACTGGTCCTAAGGGATCAGCGAGCCCGATATAGGTGGTTTTAAAGTAGAAAACCGCTTAAACCAGTGCTAGTGGGTGTGAGAGGTGTTGTGTTTCTTACATTACCCCTCGTGAACAACTCGGTAAAATCGAGTCTGCTACTCATTTCTCTTGGCTGTTTACTGATTTCAAACGATCTACCTGGTTCCAAGTGATTTTCCTTGTCAGTATTTAGTATGTACTAACATGCAAACTATTAAACATGGTACAATGATAATCAAATGAAAGACATACGGTTGTTTGGAATCATGTTTAATCTCAAGAGATTATTTAATAAAGAATCCAATCAAAGTAAGGTATTTATTTATGATTGATGTTATATTTTACTTTTTCGTACGGGAGAACACTTGTGGTTGTGTTTAAATAATGTAAGAAAAGTATATTTAGATTTACGTGTGAGCTAATATCTAATACACAACAAACTTGGATCATCTTTAGACCGGTATCTACCAGATTATGGTCCTTCAATTGGTGTAACGATGTATTTGGAAGTATTAGTTTAATATGATAATGCAACTATAATGTAACGCGTTCTTCCATTGGATATAGCAACAGATTAACGCTCGATTTACGGTTTGAAATGTAGGCGATGGCACTCAACATTGCAACAAAATACTGGTGTAAGGAAAAAAATCGACCACCGTAAAATAATGCCCTCCCGGTCATTTTGCCATGTAGTAAAATGACCACCGGTCAAAATTCTATGTAACACCTCGGTCATAATTTTTTATTTCATTGAATGACTCTTTCGAGAAAGCCAGTAATATTACAACTCCTCACATGTCGAAATATGACCCATGTAAAATATTGACTCTGTTTTACTAAAAAAAAATCTAAAAAAATTGGTGTCATTCAGTTTTTATATGAATGGTTCAAGGAAGGAACTTTTCGCGGGTTGCTATACCCAGGGTAAGACATGTCGGTACCGGAGACACTAATTTTGCATTATCTTAGTGAACTAATAATCATTATCTTGACAATTCACGCTAACCGAAAATGTGCATTGAGCATAGGAAAAAAATGAATGACTGCGGTACCGATATGTCTAACCCTGAGGTTTCGTTACACACCAATTAGTTATAGGCATGTTTTACTTTTGTTTTTTTATCCCCCGACGAGGTCGGAGGATATAGTTTTGGCGTTGTTCTTTCGTCAGTCCGTCCGTTCGTACGTTATAATGTTCGTGTCCGCTATGTGTGCTCTTAATAGGGTATTTTGTGTTCTCTCTCCATAACGCTCATCTTTGCAGGGAGTTTGTAATGAATTAATACAAACACACAAATACTCATCCCATCAAGACATGCCTGGAGACCCCATGCCACCCCCTCCCCACCACCCCACCCCGCCCCATCCTCCAAAATAACATCTTTATTTACTTTTTTTATTATTATTTTATTAATTGTATTATCCCCAATGAAGAGGGATATAGTTTTGACTTTGTCCGTCCGTTTGTCCGTCCGTTAAAATATTCGTGTCCACTGCATAACTCTCACATGCATGCAGGGATTTTGAAATAAATCGGCTCATATACTCAACACATCAAGACAACTTGCAGAACCCAACACCTCGGTTTTTTTCGTTCCACAGAATGTCTTGTGTTTGGTTTTAACGCCATTTGTAGCATGGTCAAAGACAATTCTCTTTGTTCAGACACAGGTGTAAATCGTTTAATTGAAAATAAGACCTGTCAGAATAACTGTGAGAATAATAGTGAGAATAACAGCTAGAATAACTGAAATAGAGCTGAAATGGACATGCTACAAAACAGAGTATGGTTTCATCTCGTTGGTTAAACACCTTGATGGGCTACGACATCTTTCTTGTCGTGCCCTTAATGATTTATTCTCTTGTTGCTCTGGCTTCTGCCAAGTCATTGAGTACCTTCATTGTGGCTTTCTAGGCTATTGTTTTTTTGTATTATATTTACACGAGCAATATTTGTGTTTTACTTATATCGCCTATTGATGTTGGTTAGAGATTAGATGATACCGATTAAAACCCCAGTGGCCTACTTTACCACTGACCGTTCCAAGGCGGTAGCCCTATTGTCAACCCTTTTGTGTTTGTAATGTCGTTTGCATTTTGTATTACTTTTGCCTTCTTGTTTGTCTGTTTGCGTGTTTGTTTCTGTTTTTTGTGGTTGACTGTCCTCCTTCAATGCAACTTTCCCTGTCCGATCTTTTTAAATTAATAATTAGAATTATTACAAAAGGGGAGATAAATCTAGCATCAAGTTGAACAGTTTTCTAGAGTACCTAAGCCTGGATTTTGATATATTGCAGTTAAGGCGATTATATTTGATACAATTCTTTTTAATAAAATTCATATTTCTACAGACAAGGTTTCATACACCCACCCTCCCGTCCCCATTATATTGTTTTACACTGACATGTGTTGTGCTGCTGGTGTCTTCTGTCTAATTTTAGAATCAAGACAGCCAAACTCTATGTATATCAAGCTTACACAGGAGACAAACATTGCAACATTGTCATGGCTGATGTTTGGGAAGAACTGATTTCTGGCTGTATTCTAAGAACGTGGCCATGCTATCGTTATACCGAAGAAACATTTGAACTTCTACCTCATGACAGAGTTTTTGCAGCTATTGTTGGATGCGCTAAGTGGTTTTAAAAACCTTTACAGACCTGATTTCATGTGAAAAGTTACCACAGATGACGTACTCTCAATAGTCAACCGGTGACGATATCTGCGGTATTATCTGGGGAGATACATTACATGTTCTCAGATACATGTCTCCGATACATGACAATATGCGGGTGTTACACGAAAGGCTTGGTATCCGGAAGATGTAAACGGTCCGATGTGATTCATGGATTTCGTCCAAGATGTATATATGTTATCTATTAGGGAAACTAGTATTAACAATATTTACAAATATATGAGTAATTAATATCACTTTTACTAATTACAATTTATTATATTGGTACTTTATTATAACAGCCGATAGAGATATTGAAGTTTTATGTCTGTAAACATCACTGTAAATCACGAATAGCAATGACTTTGAGTTTCCATCGCTTTCCTGTTTCCCCTAGAGGTTTTCAGGTTTTAGTTCGGGGAACTGTTCGGCCTACAGTTGGCATTTCAACGTTGTTAACACGGACTATAGTTGGCATCTAACATTGACAGATGGCACGGGCAGACATTGCCAGCACGTATCTGACTAACACTGAATGAAACTATATAGATTACATGATAAATATCCATAGTTAATATAATTCTTCCGATATCCGGAGTATAAATTAAAGTAAAACCTTTCTAATCCCGGTATTTTCTAATATACTTCCGATTTTCCGGAGTCTAATATATTCAATGACCAGCCAATATGCCGATTGTGTTTATACAGGGTGGCGGTCGAATTTATTTTAAAATATTCTCGACTGTCCGGAATATACTTACTGTTGATCTTCCGATTTTACGGAGTAAAATATTCAATGACCATCCTATATGCTTATTGTGTTTATACGTGCGGTGGTCGAAATTACTTTAAAATATTCCCGATTTTCCGGAATATACTTATTGATGAATTGTCCGGAAATGTCCTATTGTCCAAAATAAGTAATTATACGTTGAACTGTCAATATTTCCGATTGTCTGGAATAAGTAGTCATATGTTCTTGAGTGTCCGGAATATAAGACTATAAGTTGATATGTCAATACCTCCGATTGTCCGCAATATCAAATAAATGTTGAATTGCCAATATATCCGATTGTCTGGAATAAGTATTTATATGTTCAACTGTCATATTTGCGATTGTCCAGAATATAATTATCATATGTTGAACTATCACTTTATGTATGCATTATTAATTATAATGCCATATTAAATACATAAAATCAGCCATGGCCAATTATGCCAAAAACATAACTCATAATAAAAGATGATTCTCCGTCAATCTTTCTATATGCTTTTATGAATCCCACTTTCTGTATTAAGAAAACCTTATCTATATGGAAAGATACACGCATCAAATTAAAATGGATAGGACAGCATATCTTCTGTATGTTTATGATGTCTTTAGGAAATCATTTCGTTTGTTGATGAAGTGGATAAGTAGACTAGTTCTGTAAGAATAAATGACAGAGAGTTGAAACAATGTAAATGTTAAAATGATATTCCCGCTTTTCCTTTGAATTATTTCTTTTGAGATCGTTAAACCGTAGCAATTCGTACGCATGGGATAATAATGTGTGTGCATGAAATAACAAGAAATCCGTGGATTCACATGTCTCGCCTTACGGGGGCTGGACTTAAAAATAAAAAGGTCAATGATGCTTAAATGAAAGTTTGTAAACATTTTAGTAACTAAAAACAATCGAGTTTGCCGTTTGCTGAGATGACATTTAAGTGCATTTGTTTAAAAATAAAATGCCATTCTATTAAAAACAAGAGGCCCAAGAGGGCCTGTGGATGTTCTACTGGCTAAAACGGCTCTTATATCAAGGGTTGTCCCATCAGTAGTTGCAAGAACAACAGGGATAGGATGGCCTTAAATCGCTCACCTGGTAATCATGGGCAATAAGTCTGCTGTGTCTAGTCTGGCATGGGCATTTTTTAATTTGGCACTTTCTTCTATGAATGAAATTTCATAAAATGGGAGGGGTGGGGGTTATATTAACATTCTAAACAAATAAGGTAAAGATCAGATAAAAAATGAAGTAACTACAGATTTAACAAAAGAAAATACAATATAGCATTTTTCAACAAATCAAGGGCCATAACCTGTCATTACTAACTAGATCGAGCTGATTTTCGAACTTGTTCAAAATTTCATTGATATACCATGCTTTGCACAACTAGACATCATACTGAGGCTTCCTGCCAAATTTTGTAGAAAACCCGTTTAGGAGGAGTAGCGCCAGGGAGTACGTTATATGTCTGGTAAAATGTGCTTTTAAACATGCAAACAAATACACGCTCTGTATCAGAGGACACAATGTAAATAAATAATACTTATGTTTACATTTAGCACCTTTATTGAGTTTGTAAGTGTAATAAGAATTTGCTGTTTTTCACACACTCGCGAAACAACCGGAAATAGTCATTTTCACGGAGTAGTGAAACACATGCGCGACAACATAAATCGGCAAAACGAGCCCGTTTCTCCTCCCTATAACGTACTCCCTGGTAGCGCCGACAAGAAATTTAAAGTAAAAATGTCAAAGTGCCATAACTCCGTCATAAATAAGCAAACTGGAACAAAATCGTGATATGCACAACTAGACATCTTTACCGATGCTTCCTGCCAGTTTCGTCGAAATCCAACAAGGCGTTTAGGAGAAGTAGCGTCGACAAGAAATTTAAAAAAAAATGTCATAGGGCCGTAACTCCATCAAAAATCAACGAACCGGGAAAAAAATGCAATAGGCACAGCAACGCTTCCTGCTACGGAGCCCCGCAAGTGACGTGTAGGAAAAATAATGTAAAGCGTTCGCACGCTCTAGCAGAGCGTGCAAACGCTGTAGTACAGTGTGCAAACGCTCTAGCTACATTGTGCGAACGCTGTAGAGTGCTGTAGAAGAGCGTTCGCACATTTTTTAGAGCATTCGCACACTGTAGTAGAGCATTCGCACGCTGTAGCTATAGTGTTCGCACAATGTAGCTCTAGCATTGTGTTCAAATGCAAGAACACTCAATATGTCTTTATCAGACAAACCTATATCGAAATATAATTCAATAAGTTCTTTCATATCCACCATGATGTATTAACTTCGCATAACAGTATAACTGTACTCGTATCTACGACGGCCCATTTGACTAACTGTTATTTCACTTCATAATTCCGAATTCCGAATTCTGAATTTCGTTTTCCGAATTATGTAAATCTTTTAAATATTGGGTATTGTACATTGGAAACCCCAGGGGTCGTGGGTTCAAATCTCACAGAGGCATATTTTTTTCTTGTTATGCCACCCGAATATAGTAGTCACACTGTCAGTCAGTCCATCCGTCTGTCAGTCCGTGCTATCTCGTCTTGTTTTGAGACCTATACCTTCAAAAAAACATTAAACTGTACTCAAGGGCTGACGCGTCGCCATCGCCGCCACCGCCGATGCTGGAAAAGTGATTTAAAGGAAAACATTTCACGACGTACGGACGGACACTGGTCACCCTTTGTATCTCACTCCCAGCAATCAACGGCGGGGGCATAATAATTATCAATTTACTAATATAGTTATTATAATAGTTAACCAGAAAGAATCAACCCCAAAACTGGAGCGTCGAATCAAGTGTACTCATAATTCATTTTACGCATATGTAATCACGAGTATTTTAAGAACCCTTGAATGATCCGCAAATAAACCTCAATATGTGACCTGAACACCTGGATAGTTTTGATAAACGGTTTTGTAGTGTACTTTTGCCGTTATTGGCGGGTTAGTTTCTTTAATACCATGATCTTTGTAATTATGTCAATATCTTTCTGTCGCACGCTGTACTACAGCATGCGAACGCTCTAGCTACAGTGTGCGAACACTCTACTACAGTGTGTGAATGCTCTAGCTACAGCGTGCGAACGCTCTACTACAGTGTGCGAACGCTCTACTACAGCATTCGCACGCTGTAGCTAGAGCGTTCACACGCTGTAACTAGAGCGTTCCCAGGCTCTACTACTGCGTTAGAACACTGTAACTAGAGCGTTCGCACGCTGTACTACAGTGTTCGCACGCTCTACTAGACCGTTAGCACACTGTAGCTAGAGCGTTCGCACACTGTACTAGAGTGTGCGAACGCTGTAGTAGAGCGTGCGAATGCTTTAAATTATGTTTTCTGCATGTCACCTGCGGGGCTCCATATCTTGCTAACACCTGCTAACACGGCCTTAACAATTAAAAAAAAAAATTAATGAAATAAGAAAATTAAAAAAAAAAAAAAAAAATCAATAATTAAAAAAAAAAAAAAAAAAAAAAAAAATATTTGACAATTTAAAAAAAAAAATAAAAAAAATTAAAAAATGAATAAATTAAAAAAATTAAAAAAATAATAAAAAAAATAAAAAATAAAAATCTATTAAAAACATTTTTTTTAAAAATAAAAATATACTAATAATAATAAAAAAAAGGCAAAACAGCTGGTAAAGTTTGGTAAAGATCAGATGAAAAATGAAAGCACTATCATATTAACAAGGCAAAATATAGCATTTTTAACTAAATCAAGGGCCATAACTCCGCTGTTATTGGTCTGATCTGGCTGGTTTTCGAACTTGTGCGAGCTTTCATTGATATTAACAATCTGGTAGAATTTGCTAAAAATCGGATGAAAAATGAAGGCCTTTGGCCAGTAGAACTAAAAATCATCAGCTGCAAAAAGTAGGTCAAGGTGACAGATGAAATCCAGGCATCCAAAAAAAAGATGCACTACTGAAGACACAACTATGTCAAAATAGAATATGTTTTCTTCCAAGATTAAGCTATAAATTAGGTTTAAAACATCTAGTGTATAATTCTAGTTCATGAGAAAGTGATGTAAATGTAACAATTAAAGTTATCTGCCCTTTGCTTGAATGGTGAAGGTCACATCCACATTTGCTTTGTCACGCTGCAATGTACCACCCAAGATACAACTATAAGCAAAGTTTGAAAGGTCTAGTGCATACAGTTTGTGAAAAAGTGACCTAAACGCAAAAGTTGAACCGAAAAATTAGTAAGTTATCTGCCCTATGCTTGGAGGGTCAAGGTCACTTCCACATTTGCTTTGTCACGATGCCATGTACCACCCAAGATACAACTATAAGCAAAGTTTGAAAGGTCTAGTGCATACAGTTTGTGAAAAAGTGACCTAAACGCAAAAGTTGAACCTAAAAATTAGTAAGTTATCTGCCCTTTGCTTGGAGCGTCAAGGTCACTTCCACATTTGCTTTGTCACGTTGCCATGTACCACCAAAGATACAACTATAAGCAAAGTTTGAAAGGTCTAGTGCATACAGTTTGTGAAAAAGTGACCTAAACGCAAAAGTTGAACCTAAAAATTAGTAAGTTATCTGCCCTTTGCTTGGAGGGTCAAGGTCACTTCCACATTTGCTTCATCGCGTTGCCATGTACAACCCATGATACAACTATAAGCAAAGTTTGAAAGGTCTAGTGCATACAGTTTGTAAGAAAATGACCTAAACGCAAAACTTGAATGCTGACGCCACCGCTGCCGCCACCGGAAAAGCAACACCTATGTCTCTTTTTTTCTTCGAAAAGACGAGACAATAATACGCACGAAAAAAATCAATGGTGCACACGAAATAGTGAATCGTTTCCGCGAGGTTATCGGTGACTTGAACGCCACCTGCGGTATTGATACCCACTCCCCATTGAGTAGTTATACGTCTCCCCATTGAGTATTGATACCTCCTCCCCACTGAGTATTGATATTGGTACCCCCAGGCTATTGAGTACTGGTACTGCCTTCACAATGAGTATTGATTATCCCCTCAAGATTGAGTATTAAAGGGACACATACAATCTTCATTAGTTTAAAACTCATGGCGTCCTGTTAGTTTTCAATGTAACTTGCATATTTTCAATCATTAATATTAATTAGTCGAATAGGAATAGTTCAAAAAAAATTGTTTTTACATGTTACTAACTTTTGATAATAGTGCATCAATAATATATTTAACAATTCGGTAGAATATGGAGGAAAATTTCTGAAATTTTTATTGAATGGTATGCAAGCAGTTTTACAGTCAAAATGAGGCAGGATTAATAAACTGAGGCGCTTGTTTTAATGCTTGAATTGAACACAAGATTGCCTTTTGTCCCTTTAATACCCCTCCTCACTGAGTATTGATACCTCTCTTGAATAAGTATTGATAACCCCTCCGGATTGAGCTTATATCCCCTCCCGATTGAGTATCGATATCCCCTCCTCACTGAGTATTGATACCAATTCCCGACTAAGTATTGATATCCCCTCCCGACTGAGTTTTGATACACCCTCCCCATTGAGTCTTGATACGCCCTCGCTATTGAGTATTGATACCAACTCCACATTCAGTATTGTTGCATATTGATACTCCGTCCCCATTGAGTTTTGATAACCCATCCATACTGAGTACTGATACCCGTCCCTATTGAGTGTTGATATCCCACGATATTGCATTTTGATACCCCTCCCTCACTTAGTATGGATACCCTTACCATATTGAGTATTGATACCCTCCCCATTAAGTACTGATACCCTCTCCACATTGAGTACCTATAAAATCTCTCCAGCACATATGTACATGCACATATGGCCGATATTTCTAACTTTTAAGCGTCATTTATTCAGCAATTTTCTTATTAAGTTAATACAATAATAGCTGGATAAGTGACGCTAATAGTTATTGGCCAATAGACTCAGGCGTTACAATAATCCTAAATGCCGACTTCATTTTCCAACAAACTTAAGAGTAACGGTATTATATATCAACGGATGCCGCCTTGAAATTTTGTTTCTGATGCTGCCCTCTGATTAAAGGGGCTGTATATAACTCTTCGCGGTAGAGTACATGTATGCGTAAATCTAAACTAGAAAAAAATCATTATTTATAAAAACATGTCATGAATATAGCTATTTATGTAGGAATTTGTGTTGCAATATCTCCTTATCTTACAAAAACATTACTATTTGTTTTTAAATATAAATATTTTTAATTATTGGATACAACTGAAACTATAAGATTCATATTCCAATAAAAATATATTTTGAATATCTTTTAATGGCACAAATATCATCAATGTCTATGTTTATTCGCTACCAAGAAAGGCATAGTCCCTTGAAGATAGCAATGACTGTAAAGGTGGTGTGACAGACATTTACGAGCACCAATTTGTGCGTTACTTAGAATCGACGTCTGGAATCACCCTTCTCAATAACTCGGTACAGACTATCAGAAAAGTTTATTTTCAGATCACAATGTTAGGTTTGTCATTTAATTTTGATCATTTAAAGGTAAGTATGTAATAGATATATTTATTGGACACGTGTGTATGCATCTGATAATAGGTTATGCTATGTTATCAAAATAAAAATAAAAAGCGAAATCGGTACTCATCTTGGTACTCATACTCAGAAAAGATGCGTATAAAAATAGCACCATAGGCTTTTTAATTTTTTTATTTTGAAAAAATATGCACAACTGGCTTATCTGTACATATAAAAATAGAAACAAAATATAATACTCGGTATATCTACGGTCATTCTACTACTATTCTACTGTAATAAATTGACCACCTTCAGACGTCAACGTTTTACGTATGGAGTCTACATTTTACAGAAGGGGTCATTTTACTACATAGTAAAATGACCGGAAGGTCATTATTTTATGGGCGTCGATTTTTTTCCTTACACCGGCATCCATGACTTCATAGAACAAACATACATGTATTTCGCTTTTATGACGATTCGTGTTTTTGGTTGAATGCTACATTTCCTGTTTGACTTATTTGTTGAATATCATAGCAACATTAGAATATTTTTCTAACTGAATTGAACTGGATTTTATTAATATAATCGCACCAACAGCTATGGTCATATGGCAACTTCTCAGCTTCCATTGGTGGAGAAAGATACCCAGCTGCCCCTCTGGGCAATTTTTGTGCATGTGTGGGAACCTGGGTAAAACCACTGTTGGACGTTCTGCAAGTTCCTCACATAAAGATTCCTAGTCCCATGAGGACTTGAACCCAAAGCAGTTAAGGGCTCGTAATTTCAATCCACTTGGCCAAGGAAGTCCCCAGAAGTGTTTTCGAACTGTTACAATATCTATGTATAAAGAGATAAGTGACACATTCTTTATGTTGAAATTACAATCCAAAATGTACTTGGAATGTTTATAGAAACCGAAAAATAAAACTTCATGTTCAAAATACCACTAGCCATGCTAGAAGTAAGAACTATATGTAAATTATATGTCTTTGTTAAAATGAACTGCCTGTAAAAATGTTGGTTCATGTATGCTTTGGTGTAAGTGGACGTTTATTTTCCGCCATGAGTTAGCGCAGTTCGTATTTAAGTTCCTTATCAGTAATTATGTGGTTAATGTCTGTATTTACTGGAAGGTGGATTTCAATAGTGGAATTATGTAGTGCAATAGTGCTACATTTCCTGAAATTATGTAGCGGACTGGTGCTACATTTCCTGGAATTATGTAGCGGACTGGTGCTACATTTCCTGGAATTATGTAGCAGACTGGTGCTACATTTCCTGGAATTGTGTAGCGGAATAGTGCTACATTTCCTGGAATTGTGTAGTGGAATAGTGCTACATTTCCTAGAATTATGTAGTGGACTAGTGCTACATTTCCTGGAATTATGTAGTGGACTAGTGCTACATTTCCTGGAATTATGTAGCGGAATAGTGCTATATTTCCTGGAAGTATGTAGCGGACTAGTGCTACATTTCCTGGAATTATGTAGCCGACTAGTGCTACATTTCATGCTTAACTTCAATATCTACTGTTGTGTCTCTTATCTATGTTTGGTGATTTATAAAACAATCCGAAGACAATGCATTTAATAACTAACGTTTGTAATGTATGTTTTTTTTATATAGAACATAATGTCCCCGCGAATGTCGTCAACGCGATCTTTCCTGTCTGGAACTACGAAAGAGTCTGTGTTTTAGTGTAATTCATTATGCCAAGTTTCAGAAAAGGCTTCAGATTCACTTCAGCTCAGTCAGTAAAATACAGTGTTTATGAAAAGATCCGTTGAACAGTAACATAAACATAATACAGATGTATGGGAATGTCTAGAGAATCAATTTCCAAGAAAGACTGAGATGGCGTTAACTGCAATTTGATGTTGAAATCGCCTTACAGACATACTCAGTAGTATCGTTAACCAAATTGCACTGACCGTGTGATATAAAGTCAGAAATAAGCCTATTAACAACACACTTCAGGCTTAAATAATATCTTCTTTTCAAAAAAAGACAGCAGAGTGTGATCTCATGAGATATCATGATTGGTTTTTGAAACGATAAAATGCAACAAAAGGACATATTCTTTGTATATCAATATTGTTAGCACTTTTGGACAGTATAACACTCCAGATGAAACTATTTCCTGTTGGTAACTATGATATTCGTCTTCATAGTCTCCTTAATAGCAATAACATGGAAACATAACCGTTACCAAAATAAAAGTGAGCCTGTTTCCGGAAGTAAGTCAATAAATATGAAAAAAGAAAGACTAACGGTTGATAAAAATGGTATGTCAGATTTTAGTTGGATATGCCATATATATAAACACAAAATGCACACGGCTTATTTTAAGGAAGAGACACTTAAGCCAAAAATAAATTTAATAGCCAGAAATCGTCCTTTATGAAAACGCAAGGTGTTTAAATTGAGCTTCAAACAGACTTGGCTATTAATCTTACCAAAGTGTAAATGCATCTAAAAACATAAGATGATACCACTAGTACCACATACCACCGTAGTTAACATTTAAATAGTACTGAAGGAAAAAACATGTATTAGCACAGACATATTAATAAAGTCTTGGTATTAGTAAGGTACTTTGGAAGTGCAGTGATTAGTATAATTTAGTTTATTCTTAGCTTCAAAATAGTATGTTTTAGCAGTGGAATAACATTGACATTCCATTGAGTTTGATATAGCATTTTTTGTGTATGTTTTTTTCGAAAGGATTGACGGTGTAAGGAAAAAAGTCGATCCCCATAAAATAATAGGTTATGTAGTAAAATGACCCCCGGACAAAATTCTATGTAACAGAATGACAACCCGGTCATAATTTATTCTGTCGTGGAATGACTCCTTCGAAAAAGCCATTAATATTACAAACCCCTCACACGTAAAAATATGACTCCTGTAAAATATTGACGCCTAGCAAACTGTACCTGCTTTATTTAAAAAAAAGCCAGTCTTTAGGTATCATACAGTTTATATTTGAATGGTTCAAGGAAGAACATTTTGGCGGTTTGCTTTGTCGGTACCGGAGTCATTCATTTTGCATTATCTTGACCATTCACGATAAACCGAGAATTCGTACTGAAAACAGGAAAACATCTTATAGATCCTATGTTAAAGAAAGTACGTCATTATGAATTTAATTCTCTCCAATAATAAATATATGCTAAATTCATTGTATCAGTGTTGATCTGGCGTCTTTCTATGGTGAATGTTTGTATAGGTACCTGAGGTTAAAATCATTAATGTGAATCGTCTATCGTATCAATACACGCTATATATGGTTGTCATTTGACGGAAAAGCCCGAAGATATCGGATGCGTTCAAGAGTAAAGCCTTAGTAAAGCCGCTTTCCAAAATCAATTCTTTTAGGTTGACTAGGTGGCTGAGTGGGCTAACGCCTCTGCTATTGGGCGAGTTGCTGTGTCGATGTTGGTGTCTAGGGCTGCAGGTTCGAATCTGTTGGTAAGTGGTTGGTACACAATTTTCTTCACATATATATATATATATATGTATATATATATATATATAATCTCTCCATCGAGTATTGATACCCTCTTCCCCGTGTTGTTGCCGGGGTAGAATACAACCACTGCAAATCCCGCTAGAGGCAGAGGGGCAGGACCCACCCCCTTCATGTTCATTTTGTCATTTTTTTTTATCATGCTCATTCAAGGTCTTCTTCATGACACCGCATATGCAAATGTGGAAACGTGGCTCCATCGTAAATGGAGTGTCTACAATAGAATTTGCAGCAACTCTGCAGTTCTGCAGGTTAGAAGGTTCTAGGCCATTCTCCATATTTTATCTAGATGTAAATGGAGGATGAGCCTGGGATGTTCATCCCTGTTTGGCGCCATATAACCGTTCTTGTGTTCGTGCGCCATAAAACCCCAATTCAATCACTTGATACCCCCTCGATACTCAATATGGAGGGGTGCTTCTATCAATACTCAATGGGGAGGTTTTATAGAATACATACAGAATAGATACTCAATTTTTAAGTGGGTATCAATACTCAATGGGGAGGGTATCAGTACTCAGTGGGGAGGGTTATCAATTCAAAACTCAATAGAGGGGTATCAATACTCAGTTGGAAGGTTTTATATCTCCTAGATGTGGAAGGCGTATCGATACTCAATGAGGAGTGATATCACTACCACAGGTGGCACATTATCTTGTGCGCACTTAATTAATATTACATCGAGAGCATGAAATATTAGTTCACACATGCCCTTAAGTACATCCGTAGATAACCGTATGTATATATGTACACATACAGGCACTAAATGTACACATACAGGCACATTTCTAACTTTTAAGCGTCACTTATCCAGATAGCTGTTTGAAGAGTGTTTGATGATGCTGCCAGGAGCGTACATAGGTGAACGCACACGTAACGCTCTGAAGAATTGAAAATCTAACATCAACTCAACATTACAGTGGATATAGCAGTTAAAATGATAAGAAAAATAACGAACATGGTAGATTTTTTCCACCCTAAGGTAAGTTTACACATCACTGACATACATTTATCAAACTAAATGCACACCAAACCAGTGGTTCAGTTACTGGAATGTAATTGAGCCTCGAAAGGTGTAGATTCAGTTAGTACTAGGCAAAAATGTGAAAATTTATGATTGAAACGTATGACGATGACGGTCAAATTGTGATCCGCAGTAAAAAGTATTTCTTTTTTGTTTAAATCTTGAAATTCTGAATCGTACGATTTCATCATTTTCATACTAACAGGCAGCGTGCCCAAATTTGGCCTTGTAGCATTTGTAGTGTGTTATTTGTCAAAGAGTGCGTACGTTAGTGTACAGGGTATATTATTATTGTGTATAGGGGATAGATATATGACAGAATTTAGTGTACGAGGCATAGTGTGAGAAATGTTATATCTTTCGAGCAAAATACTAGATATATCTGTAAATATGACATCTAGAAATCCACTTAAATGATGTTCTAACGCTGCCGATGCATTTTTTTGCGATAACTTATGAAGTATCAAATGTATGGTCTATTTTCAACGTGAAAGTAGTACAGAAGGCATCAGCCATGCTTGTAAATAATACACCATTAATTAGAAGATAATGTGTTTTTCTCGCAACCCTCATTTTCCAATTCAGGGCTGGCGTGGCGCAGTCGGTATAGCGCGGCGGATTTGTAACCGGAGGCCCTGGGTTCAATCCTCAGTGGTGCCACTGAGTTCCGTCGGTGTGTCCTTGGGCAAGAAACTTTACCTTAGCCTCGTCCGTTGGATGGGGACGTAAACCGGGCGGTCCCATGTATCGGTCTATCCTCCGAGCACATTAAAGAACCATAGGAATCTATTCGATAATAAGAGTAGGGCAGGTTCCCGGATTCCTATGTATCGTTCCCTCTCTCTGGGGTGGCTCTAAATAACCTATACTGTGTTGATGAGCAGTTAAACAACATTCAATTCAATTCAATTCAATTCATTTTCCAATTCATTAATGTCACATACATGAGCGTTTATATAAAATGGAAAGATTATTTAATGTCCAATAAACATGTAAAATCATAAAGCATCGATAGCTTTAACGTAAATGTTAATTCATAAAATCAAATCATTTAAATCCACAACATGTTCTTATTGCAATGAGTTATTGAATAGTTTACTACAGACAGGGGTGGAATTTAATTTGAGGACTAAATTTTGGGAGTATGATTATGCCAGGGCTCCAGAAATTGGATAGCCCGACGCCCGGGTCTAGTCAAAATTGAAGTCGGGCTTGTTCCATGCAGGTAGCCCATCGGGCTAGTCCAAAAAAATAATCCCACTGCCTAAATTACA
Source organism: Cyrtodaria siliqua (assembly GCA_037043455.1). Lineage (NCBI taxonomy): Eukaryota > Metazoa > Mollusca > Bivalvia > Adapedonta > Hiatellidae > Cyrtodaria > Cyrtodaria siliqua. The sequence continues at coordinate 56,359 of JAWPHD010011312.1, forward strand.
CGATCTGTGTATAACAAAGACACGACAGTCAAACACATGTAATAAAACATCTCCCACATGTTTCTTAATCTGTTAATTGCACTCGCTTAGGTAATTCAATTAGCAATTGGCGATTTTCAACATCAATACAAAACATGCCGTAAGACCATCCTACAAGAACCTTAACTGACAGTCAGCATTATCCAATCAATTGATGTGTTGTATTTCAACTCGGGTCGATTAGCCAATGAAACCACTTTTTAAAAATACTACTGGTTGATCACGGAGCAGGTGTTAGACTGCTCCATTCTCCTTAGTGGAAATGCGCAGTGAAGCAATCTAATCAGGCCTCTGCTAAGACAATCTCAATATCTCGTTGTATATATTACGAACAGATATGCTGATGGGGTCACTGGCATGTCGGGAGCTGCGGAGGCATGCCAGGGGTGCAATTGTGCAACCTGTTCTTGCAATAAAATTAATCCCTCTCGAAAGCTTTCTGGGTAGAACCAGTATTAAGCAACGTGGATTAAGTCCCTTGCTCAAGGATAAATTGCATGGCCAAGGCAAGGATTGAACTCTGGATTAAATATGACAGTGTTCAAACAGATAATGGATGCATAAGAAAATAAAAAGTTTTATTTAATGTAATGTGCAAGATGCTCATTATTTTAGCAATATATTTCAGAAATACAGTACGCCTAAGTCACAGAGCCATAATGGCCAGATGAAGCTACCAGTAAAATAGAAATGGACAGCAGGAGCTGGTGGTATCTCCAGAGTTTGTGAGAAGATAGTTAAGTCACTGACGCCAGAGATGGTGGAGTGGCTACAAATTGTTACAGAAGATGCAGAACATGTGCAAGTCATAGTCGGAATCTGCAAGCGATACAGTTAATGGTGGATGGCAAGTTGTGGCTGAAGGAACAGATCTCGCAATGCTTACAGAAACAGGACTCGTTTTATACTTTATTATGGCTTTTAAGTCAGTTGGGTTAAAAAAAAGAAGAAATTGTGGATAGAATTGTGGTTTGTTAAATATGACTACCTGGTATGATTTTTAGTTTTAGTTTTTACACCACTTCCTGTTGTTGATGTTGTTGTCTTTCAACTGTTTACCTCGTTACCTACAAAAATTAGCATCTTATTTAAGGCACAAACTGCGATTCTTGAACTGTTAAAAACAGATGGCGTTAGTTTTTCTGCATGACTTCCGTTTGGTCAATCGTACTATTAATTATAAAAAAAATATATACATAATATATATTACATATATAAAAAAATGCATAAGGCATTGTTTTTGCATATTACTGCAGACTTATATTCACTTGAGAAGTTATTAGGTCTGTGATATTACTAACTGTTGATTATATTGCACCAATTATATATTTAAACATGGCATAATAATTAGAAGACATTTATGCAAGCAACTTCAAGTCCAAATGATACTGGATTAATAAATTGTGAGGTTAATTTGAATGTGTGATGAAACAAAAATGGCCGTCCCTTTAATCACTGATTAGTAGAGCTATAAAAATGAGAACACTATATAAGCAAATAAAACTCTGGTGTCATTTTGAGGATGATGTCAATGATAACTTGCTGCTGATAATGCATATATTATTTAAGTACTATTATGAAAACAATATATATAAATAATAAGTTGTTTGTCACCATGTTGTTAATGAAATGTTGCATCAAGCCATTATGTTGGCCAATTGATGTTATATTCTTCGTTGTGCCCTATATATTTAGCTTCTGCTGCTATTATTTACTCTCCAGGGCTGATCATGAAATTGTGGTTGTTGCTGACAAAAGGTAATTGCAGTGTTTCCCCAATAGTGTTGATTTAACAAATTGCTGATAAGTATACTTCAACAGTTTTTGGTGATTTCAGCTAATTTTAACTTGCCGCTATTGACTGCTGCTGCTAATAAGACGGTTTATAAAATGTCCAGTGTTATTTGTCTAGCGATCCACTTTACACATTTATGTGTTTGTGAACAGTGATGTTTTCATTATAGTGTTTCATTATATACTCGATTGCAAAAGAAAGTGTGCACTTTTAAAGTTCTAATATTTTCTTTCATATTTACAGTACAGTGTTCAAACTTCTACCTATACATGTATACATGTATCTTTATATGCCAATGGCAATAAATCGGTCAATACACAGTTGTTTTGCACGGAAAAGCATTTGTGTTGTTTTCCATGATTTGCACGTGAATCTCGTGGAAATGGTCCGTGTAGATAAAAACCTGTTTGGTTGAATTCTCTCATGTTTGGATCAACGAAAAAACACAACACATTTTATTTCCTTCTGTATTTTCAATATGCCACGGCTTATCGAAAACCAGAAGGTTCAAGCTTTAGTCATGATTACGAGAGGCAACAGCGTCGCTGCTGTCGTTAGGGCATTTAATTGCCATAGAAACACTATCACTAAGCTGCGTGATAGGTTCCAATCCGACAAAAATGCGCTTTCAATCACAATTAAATTTGAAAACATGATGCAACATTTTCTTTTGGACTGTTTTGCGATTTTTGATTTTGACCCCTACCCTCTTCACCTGTTGACCATGCTTCAATGAATTAAGCTGTCGAAAAACAAACTCCATCTTGACATTGGCAATAAAATGGCAAAAACAATCCGCTGTTACTGGTCCGATATGGATGGTTTTCGAACTTGTCCGAGCTTTCATTGATATTAACAATCTGATAAAGTTTGGTAAAGATCAGATGAACAATGAAGCCCCTATCGTCTTAACGAGGCAAAATATAGCATTTTGAACTAAATCAAGGGCCATAACTCCGCTGTTACTAGTCCGATATGAATGGTTTTTGAACTTGTCCAAGCTTTCATTGATATTAACAATCTGATAAAGTTTGGTGAAGATCGGATGAACAATGAAGCCCCTATCGTCTTAACGCGACAAAATATAGCATTTTTAACTAAATCAAGGGCCATAACTCCCCTGTTTCTAGACCGAGCTTTCATTGATATTAACAATGTGGTAAAGTTTGGTAAAGATAGGATGAAAAATGAAGGCCCTATCGTCTTAACGAGGCAAAATATAGCATTTTGAACTAAATCAAGGGCCATAACTCCTATGTTACTGGTCCGATATGGCTGGTTTTCGAAGTTGCCTGAGCTTTCAATGACATTAGCAATCTGATAAAGTTTGGTAAAGATCAGATGAACAATGAAGCCCCTATCGTCTTAACAAGGCAAAATATAGCATTTTTAACTAAATCAAGGGCCATAACTCCGCTGTTACCGGTCCGATATGGCTGGTTTTCGAACTTGTCTGAGCTTTCATTGATATTAACAATGTGGTAAAGTTTGGTAAAGATAGGATGAAAAATGAAGGCCCTATCATCTTAACGAGGAAAAATATAGCAATATAGCATTTTTAACTAAATCAAGGACCATAAATCCGCTGTTACTGGTCCGATCTGGCTGGTTTTCGAACTTGTCTGAGCTTTCATTGATATTAACAATGTGGTAAAGTTTGGTAAAGATAGGATGAAAAATGAAGGCCCTATCGTCTTAACATGGCAAAATATAGCAATATAGCATTTAAATCAAGGGCCATATATATAACTCCAATGTTACTGGTCCGATCTGGCTGGTTTTCGAACTTGTCCGAGCGTTCATTGATATTAACAACCTGTTAAAGTTTAGTAAAGATCGGATGAAAAATGAAGGCCCTATCGTCTTAACGAGACAAAAGTTAACAACGGACGGACGGACGGACGGACGGACGACGGACAACTCGCCATCCCATAAGCTCTGCTGGCCCTTTAGTTTATGAGTTTATGAGATTTCAATTCTTTACACGCTAAATTTGCATACACACCGGAAGTTGTACCGCCTGCATTGCTTTGGCAATACCAAGACTTTAAGGTGACGGATACAAAAAATGTAGGTGGTCAAGACTGTGAACGAATAAATGTGTATTTAAGTCTTTTCCAAAAAAAGAGAAATGTATTATGCTGGGCAGTGGACCAGAGCGATCATTCCTAGAATTTACGCAATTGATGCAAAGAAAGAAAACTGGCATAAAACCTGGAGATGCTCATTATATTTATATTCAGGCATTTACATTTATCTTGTGAATTGCACTACGATATAATTATATTGATATGTGACACGTACATCTGTGAATTTCTAGAAACAAATATCGTAATTTGAAGAAAATGTATCTCAAAAATATGCACGGCAATACAGGCATGCAACTTAGCATGCATAAACAAACAATTGAATGTATACGTTGTGTCGGCTGTGGGAATTAATGTGTAGAGTTGTCCCTATGAGAGTGTAGCTCCAATAACTTTTATGAGGTTTAAATGTTTAGCTGGCTTTATATTTTCAGCAAAAAAAGTGTACTAGGATTTCGAGAGATATTTCATACAATCACTAATTCAGTAGGTTGAATCTTGTTGTTCATGATCGTGTTTCCGTTGGTGTTTTGTGACAGGAGATTAAGCATTTTGAAACTAAGACTAGGCTTTTAGAGTTCTATTTAAAAAGTTTAGGTTCTAGTCTTACACTTAGGATTTATAACCCAAAAGCAGAATGTTGTTTCCCATGGCGAAACTGTATTTCAAAATTCTATTTTCAGTAAAAAAAGGAAATTGTTAAAGGTAAATGATAAGGAGGATTTTTTCAAAGCACAAACAACAGCAAAAACAAAGTTGCCTAAAATTAATTATGTTTCATAATAACTATTCAAGATTTGCCACTTCAAACGAAACTAAAAAACAAAAACTATTTTTCCAATGGTAATGACTTCCACACCTTTACGAAGTAACGAAATATCCTTTCTTCAAACAACCAAAGAGACCCTCCCAGGAGGGGTTCAATGTTCCCTTGTTCCCCCAAAATATTTTGCTTTGTTCCCCAAAACTATTTTCCCAAAGTTCCCTTGTTCCCCAAAAATAAATGGCCATGTTCCCTTGTTCCCCAAAACCCCTGGGAGACCCTCACCAAAAGATATACCATTTCAAAAGTCAAAACGAAATTGCCCGAGTCAAATGGTTATGTAACGGACATCGATTTATCGAAATGGGTAACGCATCTTTTGGCATCAGTGAAAGGACATGCAATATTGACGATAATGATAAACTTCATGAAGTTCGACAATGCATCACGTTTTCCGACTTTCTCTTGTTCTTTCGAAATGAATATATAACATATAACATAACATAATACTAATACAAGTGTTTCTCATCATCACCAATAGTGTCCTCTTTTTCACTAACCATCTCTGTGAAGTCGACATCCATTGATATTTATTCGACTTGGTATTTTGTTTAATCATTTTAAAAGACATATTAGCAACGGTGGAAAAATCATGCTTTTGGTACATATGCTAAACAAATATATATATAAAAAATACCTCCATACAAAGAACCTAGGTTTAGTTTCAACAAGCAAACAGCTTAAGCCAACGTCAAAAAATAAATAAATACAAAAATGGAAATACCGATCATGAAATAAAAGTCTAAAAGTACTGGAATTAATAATTGTATGAAACATACCTCGAGATCCTAGTTTTAGTTTATGCTGATAGCTGAAAACCTCTCCATGTTAATCTCTTAATATGTAGCCCTAACCTAATGTATACTTTTACAGGGACTTTTTCACAAATTAATTCCCACAGACGACACAATCGCACATAATGCATGTGTTTCTTTATGTGTATTAAGCAATTAAAATGTAAATACGTTCTCAAAAAATGCATACGTCGAATTTGTTCTTATTTCATAGCACGCCTGCACCGTAAGTTAACACGCCCGTATTGCCGTACATTTTTTCCGATTCATCGTCTTCGATTTACACAATATTTGTGTCTAGAATTTCACAGGATGAATATGGAATACTGAGCATCTCCATGTTGTATGTGATTTTTTTTTCACATCAATTACATTTTTTTTCACATCAATTACATTCAACAGAAAGGATGTCTTACACATGCATAGACCGTCGATGCCTAAATTCTCAGAATAGTCGCTTTCGTCTATAGGCTGGCATAAGATATTTCTCGGTTTTTGAAAAAAGACTTCAGTTATTGGCCCATTTACAGTTCGCCACTATTCTTTGAGAGTGCGCTGACTGGACAGATTGTGGACACTATGATGACATCTATCTAAATCCTCAACGGATGCTGACATTTGATGTTTGTCTTAAATCTTGTCTTGTCCGGAACAGTTTGTTCATATATACGTGATCATCTATGTGTTGTGTTATACTTACACTGCTATTAATGCTGCCTTGTTTGTTTAGAGAATATAGCATGGCGGGGATTTCATGATTGACACTGCCCCATTTTATTGGGATGACAATTTAGGGTAGGAGTGAGGTTTGGTGCACCCTAAAACCTGGTTTAAACCACCTAGCGGCCTTCTTGCACTGTCCTATTGTCAACTTGTTTGTATTTGGAAAGTTTTTTGTTTGCTTTAATGCATGTTTTGGTTGACTGTGCTCTGTGATGTAACCTACTTCAATATTACAAGTTTTATCATTTACAATTTTGACCACTTACATTACATTGACTCGAGCATTTTTACCGCTAGCCTGCATAACCGGAAATCTTCCGCCTTAAACTTTCGGTATTGCCAAAGCAATACAGGCGGTGCGATAACCGGGCATGATATAAATCTTATTTCCAAAACTGTTTATTTTTTTATTTTTATTTAGTGTAATGCTTTGTATTCCAATTGAAAATTCCATAACATTTAATAGTTGTTGTATGACCTTCAGAACCCGTTCTTGCCGTATCTCTGGTACCATTCTGGCGCCGATTCGCCAACAATTCCTTAAAAAGGAGTATGATAATGGACCTTTGGAAACGGCCGAGCATGACACATACGAAATATTGCAGTCTCGGTTTGACTGAGACTGTTCATGAGCGGTAGTGAAATATGCTAGCTACCGCTCACGCCTTCTAGCCCCGGGTTGAGCTGAACTCAATATTCATAAAATCAATAGTACAACATTTTAACCATCCCGAAGATGGCAAGCATATGGCGGTGGATATAGCAATATTTATATCTTTATTTCATCCCCTATATCCAGCGGCGTATGGTCCTAGGATCTAATAAAATTGTATGCCCCGAAGAGCGAAATAAACAAAAAGGAATTTAGTTGGGAGCAGTGGTAAACCTTAAGTTGTACTTAAATACTTAAAGAGGCACTACCTATATCTACGCGATTTTTAATGTAAAATATTAAATACTCAATATTACTGCATTTATATGTATACAAAGCTATTTTATGAGTATTCTAAGAAGAAACATGGTTCATATTCCAGTTCTGTAAATTATTAATTATAATCAAAACAATATCTTGAATAAAATGCTGCCCAGCCGTTTATTCCTGCCGGAGAACTACGAGTTTTTACGATTTTTTCGGACATGCGCAATGCGATTACAAACTATTCGGCGCAGTTCCGATAGCAAACGAATCGATAGGAACTCTTCGCTAATCAGACGAGGTAGTTCCGATTGTAAACGAATAAGATCGGAAAATCTCCACAATCGGCTTGTCTAAAACAATTACGAATACAATTTCAAAAATCCGATATTTTCAATCCTGTTTTTCCCCAGCAAAACGCATATTACATTGGGTGAAATTATTGCCATTTACCTTTTTCATAGTCCTCTTTATAATTAAGTAAAGTTTATATCAATTGGTGGACAAAAAGATATAGGTAGAGCCTCTTTAACAAAATACTTAATTATATATAAAAAAAAAATGTTCAGAAATCAATTGATTAATATTTTAATCACTCTAAGTCCATATTGGTTTGATCGGTTAAAATGGATAAATGATTGACAACTGGCGACATGTTAATTGCTTATTTAGTCACACGCCTGCATTGTGTAATCAATATTGAGGGAGAACTCAACTTTCTATATCTATTTATAGAACGTAGATCAGATGCTTGGCCATGATCGCAATTGAAATGCCCTTTACGTACTATCAAATTCACCGATTCAAAAAACCGGCCTGTGGCAGTCGCTTGTTTGAGTGAAACGGGACATATGTTGTGAAGCAGTCTAAGCAACCAATCACCACAAATGCATGGTAACTGCTTCTTTTCCGGCAGCCTTTAACATAGTTGTCAGTTAGCCATAACTTGGCACTATGATCCGCCGACTTTACTGCCCTGCAGCATCCTAAAGTCTAAAGAGTAATGTCTGTAATATCAAACTTTCTGTACGGTTTTATTATGTTTACTCATGTACTAAGTGGTCCCTAGATGCTTCGTTTCCTCATGTCTGATGCGGAAATGATGCTGTAAACATGCAAAGAATTGAACACTTTGAGAATGTATATGTCTCGTCTGTAAGATAAGAATAAGATTAATTGCCATACAAATATCGACATACACAATGTTATCATTTCATGACTATAAAAAGAAAAATCAAACTTCAATGCTGATCAAAGATAAACAAGTTCTTAAAAGTCTACATCAAAGACTTTCATTTTCCAATGGCATATTGCGATATAACCATTTGTTCAATTACAGGTGTTTTAAAATAGACTAGTTTTGTCATACTGTCCTTTTAACATTGATGGTATGTTACTTCCTTTTCATTTATTTATCTAAAACGATTAATCAAACTTCAATTTTGATCAAAGAAAAACACATTCTTTAAAGTCTACATGAAAGACTCTAAATTTCCGATGGCTTATTTGTATATAATTAATGGCTCAATCCTTTGCAATAGACTATTATCGTCATGTTGTCTTAACATTGAAGAACGTTTACTTTTTCTAAACGACAGTTAATGTGGTCAATTTTTTTTTTAAATAATTCTACCAACAAAATTAGCTTATCAGCCATACATAATCATGTGTGTGCCCTTTCGGATATATGCATTAAATAAATATGCATTGAATATATCAGTCTTTTTAACTTATTGAAACTTAAAAACGTAAGTTTGTGTACGTTGATCCAGTGGCCTTTTTGCCATTGGCCGTTCCAAAGTCGTATCCCTATTATCAGCCCGTTTATGTTTGCGGTGTCGCATACTTTGCTTCTCTAACCTTGTAATTGTTGTTTGTTTTGATTGCGTGTTTTTGGTTGATTGTGTTCTGTGAATGATGCATGTTCTGTTCGACGTTTATGCCTATAAACTTATATCTTCACATATTATACACAGAGGGGAAAAAGTTTAGCAAGTTTTTGTTGCACCCTGGAAATAATACATTTCTGGTTGTAAAATCAACAAACTACTCACAGCCATAGACACAATATTTTATTAAACACACATCAATAACAGTCGAACATCTTAATGACGTTATGAATAAATGAACGTAGGGGTCAAAGCTGTAAAGTCCCAAAATGTCAGTATATCTTGTATATAATTATTATTTCATCTAAAAAACTTGCTAAACATTTTCCCCTCGGTATATATAGTACCTCGGAATATTAACAACATGGTAATTCATATAAACATTACATCCTGGACATGCTTGTCGTGTTGTTGTTTTTAAATAACTAGCTATAAAATAAGTAATACTGTTTGACTTTTCTTAACCTATATTTCTTTTTAGTTAGAGACAGTATGTAAAGATTATAATACTATTAGCCCCGTGTGGTTCCAGGGGCCCCGTTTGGTTACGGGGCCACTGCAGATCCCGTTGGAGGAGAAGGCAGAGGGGTAGAACGCCCCCAAATTCATGTTCATTTTATCATTTTTTGTTCATGCTCATTAAAGGTCTTCATCATGACCCCTGCACTGTTTCAGGTGCCATCTCGCTCAAATCACTAGAGCAGTGGCAGAAAAACTATAATGTGGCTCCAGCGTAAATGGAGTGTCTACAGTAGGATTTGCAGCAACTCTGCAGTTCAGGGTGAGAAGGTTCTAGGCACGTTCTCCATATTTTATCTCGATGTACATGGTGGATGAGCCTGGCATGTTCGCCATATAACCTTTCATGTGTTGGTGTGCCTTAAAACCCTAATTCAACATATAACACTATTAAACTACCACTCAGTAAAAATGGCAGACACAGAGGTACGGGTTACCTAAACTATGAGCAATGTATTGCCAACTGTGCGTCATCGACAGATGAGAGGTAAGAACACTGTCACGGTACCCCAGAGTTTGAGTCCTGATTGAAGCACGAATTGTTCACCAGTTCAATCTGGTGAGGTTATATACAATGCGAGCCCATTAGATTGAATACCATCTTGATTTCGAAACAAGCCACCCACCCCCCACCCCCACCCCACATGTAACAGTGAAATGGTGAAAAAAATCGGGCCTTAACATTCTAGCATACCATGCTAGCGCTCTCACGTCTGATCTTTCTATATAAGATGCACGGCTGGCAATCGATTATTTACCATTTACCAGTACACAGTGACACTGACCTTTCGCATGATTTCCGGACAATCCTTACTGACTTACAACTCTGTGTCAGTGTTTTTATTGGTTGATCCGTGAATATTACTCTAAAGTTTTACATACAAATTTCTGATTAAAAAGGGATACAGGTTAAGAAAATCCATACAGTATTACTTTAATATTTATAGCCAATACCAGCCAATTACCCTTGGTCCAATTTGTCTTTCTTTACCAAGTATATACCACAAGTTGGAATACTAATCCCTGGTAATTAAAATATAATACACCATGGCCTAGTAACATTATGATGATTCATGCATTAATTTATACCACGTTTTATTCATCTTTGTATGACTAAAGGAATAAACAAGATCCGTATTTGGAATACGTTGCGGCGGGTAATCCACTATCAACCAACTAATGCCAAGTAATAATCATTTATTGAAGAGAATGAAGACTTTGGGCCACTGCAACACCGTTAAACTTCCATTGAAAAGCTCGCCAAAATATCTAAGAGAAAGGTTCCAAGAAAGAAAAGAAAAAGTCATACTTTCTGTTGGAACAGCGATGTTGCCAACATTGCACGCTTTTGTATAGCAACTTATGGATAGCAATCTATGGCAAAAGCATGAGGACGTCTAGACGACGTTTGTCATATAAACAAAACAAAGTTCACCAGACCAATTCACTGCACCTTGTTTGTTTTAGCTCTGCTCCAGAAGTAAATCTTCACTGGAAATATAGGTGCAACAAGACGCAATGGAACACCCAGGCAAAATGGAGACCCTGGTTTACCATGGTCACAATGGTTTTTGATTTCCAACAATGAACTACCATGGTAGACCATCAAATACCATGGTTTTATCCATTTGCGACCATGGTCGACCACACCAGACCATGGTCATATCTGATAATGATGGTAAACTATTTTTGAATATGGTCAAACTTTGTAGACCATGGTGTTGACCATGGTTGACAATGGTTGAGATTTGGAGACCATGGCTGACCATGGCCTTTTAATATATAAAGAATTAAACTGAGTGAAAATGTGACAATCACTGTACTCTAGATATTTGGCAAATCTTCATAAAACAAATTTCAGTGAATTTTGATAAAGTTTTATATATTTGAACTCTTTTTTAAACAAGGATAAGTTGTAAAACTACTGAATAAATTAGATTAAGGAACGGTGCAGATGTTTCTGTTGAAATCATAGAATTGTGGAATATTTATTCACATCCAATTCAAAGAGTGATATAACTGACCTTAGGTCAAGCACTGGCAGGTTGTAATGTTTATTAAGGCTGCAAGAAGCAGGTAAATACTGCTAGATGGGTGTTAAGATAACTGATTTTACATCTGGTTATTTAAGGAAATGGATAAAGGTGAAATCTGGGAGAAGATTTTGCTCAGTTTGAAATTTTGTGTGGGAAAAAAGATTTGCATGAAAAAAGGCTTAAATAGTGTCCATTTAACTTAAGTAATTCTGTGTTTCCCCACAAAATGTGTGTAGATTTAATGTATATATCTGGACTATGTTGTCAAACACTAAATTAGAAATTATAGTTACAAGTGAAACCTAACACAACATGAATAATTGACAAGTGAGGTAAGAAGTTTCAATTTTCTAAATGTAAAAATGAAATAATGCTAATTTGACACTGTTTAGCTCATATTAGAAAATGTTGAACCTAACTGCATAAAAGTGAAATGCCAACAGTGTATTTAATGTGAGCTGTTTTATTGGAGTTAGTTACCTAACTGATTTTGCTTATCTCGTTTAATATTTATAAATGAAGTCCATGATGTTTAAATGATGCATTAAGAAATTATCTTGCTGAAACTGTGCACAGTTATTTTACTAATATTATTGTTGAAATAAAATGAAAATGTCTATACCCAAAATGTATAGTTTGAGTAGTAAATGGATGTAAAAGTCTATGTATAAATGTATGATTATGTCAAGTGGATGTCTTGATATATCATGGTGTCCGACCATGGTAGTTCATGGTCTCTGACCATGGTCTACCAGAGACCATGGTTGAACATGGTCAGAGACCATGAACTACAGTTCAATAAAAAGAACATAGACCATGGTAGTTATGAACTTAAACTGTTCATTTCGCCTGGGCAGTTTATTAAAGACCTATGCTGCAGACATACATATTTGCCAATGGTTTTACATACAAGAGTTTACAGACAACTACCATCACTTGCCAAGCGTGTCTTCTCTTGGATAAGGCCTCCAGACATGTTGACGGGTCTTCAAACACAGACTCTAATAGTTAATTAGATAGTTTTCATTTCACATGTTACTGGTAAAACAACTAGATAATAATATTATGAAACTTTAAAATCTGTATCGCTATTTCATACACAACTCTATAAAAATGAAACACACACATACACTATCAGCAAAATTAAATTACTTGCAAGAACGTTTAGGTATGTCAATGTATGGGATACATGCTGTGATATATTGATGTCAGTATGCATGCACGATAGATGTCGGTTTCTTTTCAATTGAATTATGGGAAAAGGTATGTCAAAAAACGTAAGCAATGGATTTTTAGGGGATAACATGATGGAAATCAGGGAAGTTGCTTTATTCACCTACTGTTCTTCATCCCTTTTAAGCTAAGATACGTCTTTCTAAAACTGCCATGTTAAACAAAGTCATTTTTTTGAGGAAATGTCCCGGAAACTCAGTTCTAATTATGATGTGATTATATTGATGAAACTTTTATTTGTAGTTGAACGCGTAAATATACAGCTTATTGCCAATCCCATATGTTCAAGTATCATTATTATAAAGCGTGCTGGTGGAGATAACAATGAGTTGTGCATGCAAACTGTGTAGGTTGAGTTGAATGGCGTTAGATGTCGGTCGAACTGTTTCTAAAGTGTGCTAGATGTAGGTTTGTGAGCGCTGGATTTCGACGTATATTAAGGAAAAATTGACTGATGGTCGAATGAAGGTAATAAAACGATACTATATCCAGACTGCATTCATTTAACAGATGAATTCAGTCATATGATATCTAATAATAAAAACATTCTTCAGAAATCCACAAGACTTTCGTTAATATTGCTGTCCAGTCTTTTAGTGGTGTTGAAGGCCAGACAAGCTCTAAATAAATTTAACACATTTTAAAAAAAAAAATAGACTTTTGATATACTAAATGTTGAATGATTTAATTTTATTCACCATATTTACTAAATGTGCATGTCCATTTTAAACCGCCGCACTTTAGATTTAAATAAATGTTTGCAATTTAGATAAATAGAGTTTCGATACACAAAATGAACAACGAATACATTAGTTAGTCCCAGTAATCTGATGAGCATAGTCAACATCAAGTTTAAGCCACGTGCATACATATTTAAAATGGATTCGTATATTTTGAAAATAGCTAGGGTTCCTCTTAAATGAACCATTACTGAATATTTACAAATTAGAGCAAAAAGTACCGCTGCTTGGGTTTGAACTTAGCCCTCACTAAAATTACACCCGCAAGCAAAAGCAGACGAGCCCTGAGCGCGTTAACGACTGAGCTAAACGGTAACTTTGCTTGATGAAAGACATATTTTGATAAAAACCTAATGTTATATAGGATGTCACTGGAGCAACATAAATGTAAATATTACGGTCCCAGCTATGTTTACGAACAATAAATAAAACCATTTTTTAATTCGCGAATATATAACTACATACTTACTTGGACTAAGCTCATGTTTTTAAGCATACATTTCACTGAACAAAAATCAGACAGTTATTTGCTTACTTAATATATGGTTTAATGGTTTATTCTCTTACTGCTCTGGCTTCTGCCAAGTCATTGAGTACCTCCATTGTGGCTTTCTAGGCTATTGTTTTTTTGTATTATATTTACACGAGCATATTTGTGTTTTACTTATATTGCCTATTGATGCTGCCTTGTTGGTTAGAGATTAGATCATGGCGAGGATTTCTTTATTTACACTGTCCTGTTTTAATGGGATGACAGTAGGGTAAGTGTGAGGTTTGGTGCACCCTAGAACCAGTTTAAACCCCCAGTGGCCTACTTTGCCACTGACCGTTCCAAGGCGGTAGCCCTATTGTCAACCCTTTTCTGTTTGTGATGTCGTTTGTATTTATTATTGCTTTTGCCTTCTTGTTTGTCTGTTTGCGTGTTTGTTCCTGTGTTTTGTTGTTGACTGTCCTCCTTGAATGCTACTTTCCCTGTCCGATCTTTTTATATTTCTTTTTACTAATGTACAGTGTCCTTTTAAGTGATATAATGCGGATTTAGTTAATTCGTTACACATTCAGTATATAGATCGAATGTTGATTTATTTAAAATATGTCAATTTATTCAAATGTAGTAAATCCATGTTAAATAGAGGGAAAAGCCCGTTTTGAAGCGAGCTAAATAGTTTTTTCACCAACGACGCCCAATCAATCAGCTGCATTTGCCTCTCTTGTTGTGATCATTCTCGCTTAATTCTGACATTTAAAGAACATAATAAAAATGGCCAAATCATGTTCATGATCTTCGTTCTAATGCAGTCACAATCCAACAGTTGTTTGTAATACAATGTGTGGCACATGATTGATAGCATAGCTATGATTATGGCAAAGGTTATTGCATGTGATCACTGATGTCTATAAGCGCGACATTCACCTTTATGCTAGGGACTAAACACTCATTTTAAGATGAATATATGCGTGTAATATGATCTGAATTACAATAGTGATAGTAAACTATATGAGTATAGTGGTTGATGAGTGACCTTGACCTTTGAGTAGGGCATGGATTTGGTCGAGAAACCAGCTCTAGCTTGCTAGAGTATTAATTGTATAGAATAACCCATCACGTTTCTGTTTTTTTATGAGAATGTGTTTGTTCCTTTACCCCATTGTGTAAAATTTTACAGCCTTTAAGTCACGCATTGTGGGGTCAACCCAAAATGTGGAAAGAAATAACGTGAAAATGATAACCTGATAATGTATTTAGGATATAGCAAATTCACGTACTTAGGGACGGAAAAAGTGATCAATATATGCCTCCCAACCTTCCCGATAGCGTGCATAAAAACAATTCTCACTCCGTTAATTGTACAGACCATACGACATCTAGCGCACAAGATATTGACATCTAGCGCTCGTAGTACCGACATCAAGGACAGCGTGAGATAGGAGAATTCGACATCTATGACCAGGAATATTTTCAAATCAGCTATATATTTTGTTTGGCCATGTTTATCAATAAAAGAATGATAGGTGAATATTTGCTGAATAAAAATAAATCATTTACAAACTATATTTCATCCTAATTGTGACAAATAAATATATATAGTCATATACATTGAAAAGGATGAATCTCGCTAAAAGTGCTAACTGCGAAGGAAAGCAATATATAACACACACATTTTATGCATGTTTACCACCCGATCGGTTTACACATAGATTTGACATGGGCATACCAATCATGACACAGAATTATGGATACATACAACATATCTGTGTTTCCTCATTAAAATAATACATCGACATCTGTCGCATGCACACCGAAATCTGTCACGTATGCAGACCGATATCAGAATATCACAGCGCGTATCCCATACATTGGTATATGGCTTACAGTCTGTATAAACATCTGTTCAGTTTTCCCATAATTGTCTCTGACTTCTTGAAAGATGAGACATCTCTGTGAAATATTATTGGATCAAAACAAATCATCCCATTTGAGGCACTATTTATGGAAAACTGTAGTTATGTATAATTACGTATAAACAATGAGTTGCAGAGAATAATGTCATAAATCAAATAAGTCGTGGATACTATAATCAAGAACTATTATTAAAACCAATAAAAATTGTGATAGGTTTGCAACACATAATGGCAAACAAATATTTCTAAGCATATATGGAATTAACCAATCAAATATTCCTATATAATGTGTTACCAAAAGCAATGTGTATACATTAGTATGCAACCTTATTAGTGGGGCAGATTGGTGAAAAAAATGTGCATTGTTTGATAAAAGCACCAAACTTTGCACATAGCTAGACAATAAGACAATACCATACTGAAAAAAAATGGCTATGGACCCACGCCAGATTTTTCAAAATGGCCACCATTTTCAAAATGGCCGCCAAATATGTAATAAATAATCAGTTGATCCTATATGTATCAGGTTTTAACAACATATATTATGGCAATCGCAACAAATTCCGCAAAATAATAGACAAAGGGTCATGCAATACAATCTGGGTATATTTTAAGTTCAAAATGGCTACCGTTTTCAAAATGGCCGCCAAAATGTGTTGAAAATAGTAAAATTTATACTTCGTTTAATAGTTGTTTGTAAGAAAGTAATTAATATGTTGAATTTGTACACTCAGTTGTCTTGGCATATTATTTGTTTGTTAATATTGTAATAAAGAGTTATTTAGAAGCACCCTATGGTTAATGTGTTGAGGGATTTACAAGTTTAAATCACATTTCACTTCCGGTTGACTCTAGGTTTTCTCCAGCCTTTGGAATTTCTGAAGGGTACTAAACTAATTTTCTTATCAGAAACTTCATTATAAATATATTTATAAAACCCTAAAATACATTGACTTTGTAAACCTTATTTACAAGACAAAACCTAAACAAAACCTAAACGTGAAGACATCTTATTCTAACGGATTAACTGCGTCAAAACTATATAGTTGCCGAGCAGAAATGAAATTGGCCTGAAACCCAATGTGAAGATCATAATGGCATTTTGCGTTGAAACCTTCGTATTTAAAATGGAGGTACTTAAAACAATCTGAGACTTGTTTGAAGACTGTAGATGGACCAGTGCCCATGAGGCAATTATGACATTGCATATTCATTATGTGATTACCATACTTATGGTAAACCGGGCTTACGCCTTAAACCATTGCATATTGCACATGACGATCATAAAGAGAAACCAAAAGTTCGCAATTGCAGTACTGTTCAGTTACACTTTAAATCTTAAAATTAGTCATCTCTGTGTGTGAGATAAACTTCATTAGTGTTGTCTCATCAATACCCAATAAACTAGCTCACGAGCAGAAATACAAGATTGTGAAAGAAGATGCAGGTGCAGTAGGTGCTGTATACACATCGCAATTTCCACACTGGATGATCTCTGAACCAGATATGGTTAGAGTTATCTGTTAATTTCAGTTATCGCAATAATTCATCAGGTGCTGCCTATGAAAATACTCTGATCTTTTCCATCATGAACAAGTTAAAGATATTCGTAAGACAGTTTGAGTGACACAGTAGAGGAGTTAGAAAATATATTTAAGGACAATTTTTTTTTTTTTTTTTTTTTTTTTTTTTTTTTTTTTTTTTTTTTAATTTCGATTACCAAATGAATGGTAGGACAATATTAAGGTTTTACTGGTACTTGACTTACGTTACATAGACGACTCTCGTGTGACAGAAGTTGCAACAAATAGGTAAATTATGTAATGCAAAGCATGACACATTTGTAACAGAGCTTATAGATGACATAACCAAGTCTGTGTTTAAACAGATAAACCAGAACATGTTTTCTTTCCTCAGTGGTCACCTACAACAGATGCTATAACTTGCTTTCTTTTCTCGCATATATATGTATCATATTAGGTTCCGATTAACAGCAGATTAGGGTGTCTCACCAGCCTTTTCTAACTTTTGAAAACTTTTTTGGATTTTAATCAGACTATGCGAGCTGCCTTAAAATGCATTTTAATGCTTGGAAAACATTAGTAAGTATGATCAACAAGATCCTTTACACATTTTTGAATGTCACTTGCAGAATGTTTAGTATGTGACGGCTATCATGCAAAACAAAATCAGAGCTCTGGCTAACTGGCATAGCAATCGGTTGCGGCTAGAAGAGAAACTAAAAACACGTTCATTAAAACAGAGATGAAGATGTGCCTTGTATCAGACAACGAGAATCTAGGACTGATCTCGATCATTTCACTAAGATGATACGATACAATGCGTGTGATGCATGTGGCAGGTGGCAAACAATACTTCATTAAACTTATGCTATATACAGTAGACACAGACGTTGTATTACTTGTTATAGCAGTGGTAATGTAAATACAGTTAAATGAGCTATATGTTAGTTTTAGGAGCTAGGAATCACTTTGGGTTCTTCGTTGCACACTGTATTGCCTATTCATTAGTTCATATAAAATAAGACGAATAGTTGCTTTTCACACTTACTAGATGCAATGAAATATCTTCATTTGCTGAAAAAGGTAAAACCTGTGCATGGAGAATCTGGCAATACTATGTTGAGGTTGAACAAGCTTTCCAATTCCAAAATTTGTTCTTGTTGGAAAATGTATGACAACAGGAAGTGCATGTTCGACAAAAGGAAGTGCTGTTGATGTCGCAAAGAATGGTTGACATTCAATGGTTCCAAGATACAACAAGTCCATGTCACCAATTGATATAGCTCTTTTCAAGGACACCTACCGAGTTGTTTACAGGTTGTAATTGGACATTGTTGGAGACATGGCCTTTAGGTCCACCTTTGAAATGCCTACATCCGGTGACTGCGGTTGGAAGAGGGTATGTTGAAGCCATTCTCGATAACACTACCACAGGCATCAGCGTTTGCAAGGGATTTATTAAATGTAGATGTCAAAGAGACAAGTGTGTTGCAATTTAAAACGAAGTGTTAAAGCAGAAATGATGTTTACAGTCTTTTAAAAATGGGATGTTGGGTACTGTGACTGTGATTAAGAAAATTTATACCATTCAGATCATAGATAGTAAGATAAGATTACATTTATGTTAGCTGTCATTTTGAAAATGTTCAAATGATATGACCACTTATTACATTTGAATTTGTGTATATAACAAACTTCTTTTTGATTTTGTTTTCTGATAGAGTCTTGTTAATATTGTTTAAATCAACAAATGTAATTTAAGGTCGTAATTAAATCTTAATTCCGATAAATTGGAGATGAAAAATATTGTTTAAGCATCCTTTCCGATATGTTTTCTCCAAGAGTTTAGAAGACTCGGCAAGCTTGATTTTTTTATAACCTGCGGCGTCCCATTAGTTTTGTTACTTTATATGCATGTTTTAAAATCAGTTTTTATAATTATGTAAATAGTTCAAAGCAAATTAGTTTTACATATTACTCATTGGGGAATATATTGCACCAATACAATATTAAAACTTGTAATACAATAACCACAAACAATTAAAAATTCTGCATTGTATTTAAGTATATGCAAGAAGTTTTAAAGTTAACCTGATATTGGATTAATCAATTTGGATGCTTGATAAATGATTCAAGATTGTTGCGTATACCTTTAATAGTGTTTTACCAAGTCACTGGATGTATACTTACGAGTTATTATATACTAAAAGCCGCTAATAGAGATGAGACTGAAACTTAAACACACTTCAGAAATGTTTAAGGCTAAAGACAACTGAGACAAAACTAGTCTCAAAGTTGCATAGTATGTATACATGTGTAAAACCCCTAACCCCTGAAGTATAGGGGTGTATCTAACAACTATTTATTGAAGTATAGACATACACATAAATATATTAAGACAACACCCTTTGTAAAACACATCAACATTTTGATTGCTTTATAATTTATTTATTTTTAAAAAAACAGCGGTTTTTGGCGGCCATTTTGAAAATGGTGGCCATTTTGAAGAAAAAAATGACCCAAATTATATGGCATATTTTATTGTCTATCAATGTTCTGAATTTAGTGTATTTACAATAACAAGTTTTGATGAAATCAATTAATTATGGGCTTCATTAATTCTTTATGGAATATTTGGCGGCCATTTTGAAAATGGCGGCCATTTTTCAAAATCTGACGTGGGTCCATAGCCAGAAATGTTTAGCAGAGTATTGTCTAGCTATGTGTCAAGTTTGGTGCTTTTATCACAAAATGCACAATTTTACCAATATATGTCACCAATCTGCCCCACTATATTATGCTATGAACTTGCTGCGGACTTGAGTTGAAATAGATCGTCTTATCTTAATTCTAATATGGCACCCACAAACGTTGGTAGACACAAACATGTCCACATGCATGGTAACTTAGGAAACAGTTTCCTAATGCAATACTGCATTTCATGCATGGTAACTTAGAAAACAGTTTCCAAAAGCAATACTGCATAATTATTATTATTATTATTATTATTATTATTATTACACAATATGGTATACTTGATTTTTCCAAAACATCTGTAGACATTATATAATAAATATATTACCCCAAACATAACATGTGATAAACAAAACCTCTGTTGAATAAGTTTAGAATTATTTTTGTTAAAAACATGTGTTGTTGTACAATATGAACTCAATATGAGAAGTGACTGAGTCATTAAATTGCCCTACAAAACAGATTTCAACAGTTTTTATTTTTATTTCTTTGAGTTTTATACACCCCGTAGCTCTATTATCGGTTAAAATGTCTAATTGTTTTAATGAGTCTCCCACGGTTAGCGGTAATGAATCTAAATTATACCTCGAAGCAGCAAATTAGGCTAAATAAGGCCCCATTAGGAAGATGTGGAATTTAATTGGGACTCATCCAGAACATCCTACTTTACACATGCATTTCTTCTGTACATGTGCATTTCTTCTGTATACGTGCATTTCTTCTGTATTGCAGTCAACTACAAGTAAACAACATGGCAATGATCTTTCAGTTGTAGTCGTAGAGTATTTTTCCCACCATATTTTTCCATCAAAATCATGCTCTTTTCTTTTTACCAGGTATATAATGAAACAAGAAATCACTGTTTTTTTCTATATAACTATATGTAAACAAAGATGGCCGCTGCAACCATATTTAATGTCGAATCAAAATGATTTTCGACAAGGACTATTTTTAGCTTTGGCGGCCATCTTGAACTTCACATCAACATGAATTTTTGCTAGGATCAACTAGACATCATGGGCAACATTTCTGTAAAGTTTCATGAAAATCCATCAAGTAGTTTCAGAGGGACAAGTTTAAATGGCGTGGGGTCCCGCGAAGGCACCACCACTTCGCTGGGGTAGACTGGAGTAGGATCTAGTACACCGGTAATATCAATAATTGTTGGCTACTTAATGTATATATTTTTTATAATAGTGAATAAATGAGAATTAATTTAACCTCGAAATATAATGCGTTTGTATTATTTTTCTGTCCATTCATGTCCTTTTAGCACAAAAATAAATAAGTCAATGGAATAATAAGTCGTCATGCAAGTATTGAAGTTAAACTGTTATAAAACAAAACTACTGTGTGATATATAGTAATGGTCACCTGAATATAGTTTTTGATGAAAATGAAACTCATATGTACATGTATACTACCAGTTATTGTTACGTTTAATTAATGATAATATCAAAGACAATTACAGAATTTGACGCTCCTGTGATGTTTTTCGCCCTATGAATTAATGACAATGATCATTTGAATATTATTTATCAAAGATGAAAACTCATGATTTCAAAAGGATGTTGTTTAACACATGTTTAAATCTAATTAATTTAAATTGCAACAATCATACCTACAAGGCACGTAGAGATACTAGGTTAAGTGCCGACGATTTTTCAATTTAATAGAACTTTCCCAAGAACTTCAAGACTTTAATAAACAAATTGACGTTTTCCCTTCCTTTGTATGTATATCAGGATTAAAGGAAATTTTCCAAGAATTTAATCAGTTATGAAAATCAAATGAAAAACTAAAGATGTACTAGGATACAACATATAAATCAGGTGATATTTTGCAGTGTATTATCTGGAATGTTAGCAAAAGTTTCAATAATCAGCAACCTCCATGAGCTCAAGTACCATAATGGAAAGTCGCATTGAATTTTTTCATACAAAACAAAAGAGTCAGAAACAATTACAGTTTTAGGTAGCTTAAAATCACACAAAAAAATTAATTCCTCCATTTCCATACAGCTATCCCAAATGTATGCTTCCAGATGTGCAAAGACAAGAAAACGGTTCCGATTGTGGTATTTTTGCTTCAGCTTTCCTAACCGAACTGTTACTCTGTTACACACACATTTTGATCCAAATATAAGCAATGTTATAGATTCAACAAGAACCTTATGAGAAAACACTTAACAGACTGTTTATATTAATGCTGAAACATTTGATGCACCAAAAGTCCAAGCTATAAAACTATACAGTGAATGTAAATTGCCTGATTTTGTGATAACATGATTAAATGTGGAAACCGAGCCTGTTCTATAAAATGGTACCATAAAACATGTTGACAGTACAGAAAATACAACTGAGGATTTTGTGTGCAAAATGTGTTCTTGGTAGATTTATCTTTTATAAAGATTTTAAACAACATTATATAACGTGTATGATTTTAACAAGTGGTTGTTCATTGTTACTTAATGTAATAAATATATGAGCCTAATGTTTGTGTTTATTTAAAATAGATCTATCTGACTTTGCAGATCAAGCACACTTTGAAAAAACAGATTGAATTGAACTTGTGATTGATTTAAACCGTGAATTATAATTATGTAATATATACTCGGTAAAAAAATGTTGGACCAGGGTAAATAAAGTCATATAAAAATAAAACTATTTGACAGAATTTAAGTATCTTTTTTAGTAACCAAGGTCTACCCTACCCGGTTAATTTGGTACCAGAAACATTAAATTCCAAACAAGATTTAATTTTAAAAAAATATCGCGAACAGACAAAGGGTCTGTAAAAAATGTTGCAAAGTCCATACAAAGTAACAGTTACGACCACATTCGAGTGACCAACAAAAAGATTATTATTTTTTCGCAAACTTTCATTGTAAACGATAATTATTGTTGATTGTTGATCTATTGTGAATTATCAACTGAGATCATAAGGGTTATGGTCGAATGTCATGGTTCAGCGATCATTGTACGGGTTCGAACACTGCCATGGTCCAAAACTTCTTTTACAGAGTATAGTATGCAGTTATGATGTTTATCACATTATATTGTCTAATTGCGCTTGCATTATAAGCACATGCTATGTCATTAACATACAATTAATTATTAAATGAAATAAAGTTCTTATTGTACTATAATTTGTTAAATTTGATATTTGATTTTTGAATTCCAATATATTTATTTATTAATTTGTCAATAACCCCTAACACACTAACTTTCCTCCGAATACACAATGTAATTACCCATCCAATTACCTGTGTATTATCAACTAGCCGTGAAGCTGTTGGTCACCGCCGCTACCACTGCCACTCATGCATTCCCGACTACCCCCGTCATTTCGGGGGCCTCCGCCATTTAAACTTGTCTGTTTCAGAGGAGTATAGTCGCTACAAAAACAGTTTACGGACAGACGGACGATAGACACTGCACCACGGCATAAGCACTGCTTTAATATCTGCTTTAATATCTTTGACCAGTAGAGCTAAAAACATAAGCCTAGAAAGCCACAAAGCAAGTACTCAATGCCTTGTCAGAAGCCAGAGCAAACTGAGAACAAACCATTAAGGGAAAAGACAGGACAAGGTTTAAGACAAACCTCAAACACTACTGTCCTTTGAGGATTTAGGTAGGCGTCATCATCGGGTCCACAATCTGTTTGGTCACAGCAGTATCATTTATTTTCGAAAAACGATTTAAAAAAAGAATATATTTTTACATTTCCCTATGCGAAATGTGCCTTGTCGTGGTAGCCATCTTAAAAATGCCAGTCGAAAACGAAAAACTCTATAGAGGTCAACCAGGAAACTGTATGTGAAATTTTAATTATTTATCTAAACAGGCAAACTTCTGAATAGGCAGAAGAGTTAAAAAAGAGTGCCAAATAACCCTAAATCGATAACGTGATCGATGACACTGTCGTATTGTAGACATGTGCAAGTGTGCAAGAGAAACAGAAGAGGGTGAGATAAAGAGACGATGGCTGAGCCTTGTCTATACAATTACATGATAAACCAAAGCTAAATTTTTCTGTAATACCTTTGGGGAATCTTCTATTAACGGACTAATGAAAAGATCGCTAAAGTTGTCTCAAAGAAAAGTGCGAGGATAAAGGAAATAGACTACGGCTTCTTTCATTCTTTACTGTTAACAAGTAAATCCATAAAAATAACTCTCATTATTTTTGAAAAAAATAAGAAAGAAACCATAGTAAGACAGAAAGTAAATAACTCTTATACAACGTCCAATAATCTTCCGACTAATGACGCACTGTATGGAAACCCAACTGTACTCGTACAAAACTCTCCTACTGCAACATTTATGTGTAAGAATTGACTAAAACAACACAAAAATAGCTAAAAAAAAAAAAAAAAAAAAAAGGTGTGGAAGTGAGTGGGGGCGGGGGGAGAGGGGGTGGAGGAGGAGGGAGCCCATGCTCCAATATGGATGAAG
This sequence comes from Cyrtodaria siliqua, assembly GCA_037043455.1. Lineage (NCBI taxonomy): Eukaryota > Metazoa > Mollusca > Bivalvia > Adapedonta > Hiatellidae > Cyrtodaria > Cyrtodaria siliqua. Next base: position 81,093 of record JAWPHD010011312.1, read on the forward strand.
TAATAAGATGCATAATGCTATAACAAATCCCAAACCAAAATTATAGATATATACATGCTTACATGCAAACCTAGATCTGCCTTTATTGTACATTTTATGGGCCATCACAATTTGGGTTCCATGGGAGCCCAGAATTTGCAGAAGACAAAATTACTTATCTAACCCTTTACAACATACTATAAGGAAACCAATTCCAAAATTTAGTTCAGCTAGGACAAAAAATGTAAGAGATATAGACCTGTAAACACAGCTTACACGCAAAATTTGATGTGAAACAGACATATTTTAAGGGCTATCAGAATTTGGGTTCCATGGGAGCCCAGGGGTTACAGGAACCAAAATTACTTAAGCAGCCCTTACGATAATGCTATAAGGAAGCTAATGGCCAAATTTGGTTGTGCTAGGGTAAGAATTGTAAGAGATATAGACTTGTAAACACAGCTTACACGCAAAATTTGATGTGAAATAGGGCACATTTTATGGGCTATCATAATTTGGGTTCCATGGGAGCCCATGGGTTACAGGAACCAAAATTGCTTATGCAGCCCTTAAGATAATGCTACAAGGAAGCCCATGAACAAATTTGGTTGTGGTAGGATAAGAAATGTAAGAGATAGAGACTTGTAAACACAGCTTACACGCAAACCTTGATGTGGGACGCCGACGCCGACGCCGACGCCGACGCCGACCCCGTGGTGATTACATAAGCTCTCTTATTCTTCGAATAGTCGAGCTAAAAAATGACATAGAAAATAAGAAGCATCGTTTGTCGGTGCTGACACTCGACTTTCAATGCCTATTAAAGTTCATTTATGGGGAGACTATGTTGAAGGCATACTTATGCTTAATTGCATTACAGAATTATGCTGTTAGTATAAAAGGGCCATAATTTTGATAAAATAAAATAATGAGTTATAGAACCAACTGTATGATGTTGTCTAACGATGCTGAATACATGCATGAAGTTTTAATTCCTTATGTAAAGTAGTTTCGAAGATACAAGCTTACATACAAACTTGAACCAATTTGTTTAAGTATAAAGGGGGCCATAATTTTGCTAAACTAATGAAGGATGAGCCAAACAGGTGGACAGACTGACGGGACCGATCACAGTATATCTGCTCAAATAAGCAAGAGAAAACACGAGAAATGCATCTTTATCTCAAAATAGACATTGGTACTTCATTACGTAAATGTAGTTACCAAGTGAATGTTTATAATGTTAATAAGTTAACTGCAACTAATATAATAATACTATGAACAACTGACATGTGCGTGATGTCAGGAGATAACCTATGCAAATCCAGACAAATGCTGCTTTGATTCTTCACAATTATCTTTGCATTAGCGATCTTGAACTCTTCGTAATATATATGACAGTTCAATTCAAGTAAAAAAGGTGTATATAAAGCTGCCGGTACAAACATGGAATAGTTTCATCTACAATGTATGTTTTCACAAGCTCCAGAAAATATGTTGAAGGCAGACCACCCGCTTTTCCTGGGTAGAACCAATACTGCACAATTCCTGCCATGCGTAAGAATCGACACTTCCTCACTTACAAGTCAAGCTCCCAGTGGGATTTGAACCAGCAGCGGTGAGAGGGGAAAAGGTCTACAACGCAACGTCGTTAACCTCTCAGTCACGTAGACGTTTTGACTATATAGCTTACATAGTTTGAATTTCAGAGTAACTTGTTACTTTATATATAACACAAGAGCTGTCGGAGAACAGCGCAGCTCTACTATTCGATTTTTTCGATTTTTTAGAGAGGGGGGGGGGGGGGGGGGGGGGGGGGGGGATGAGAAATGAGGATTACAATTGTTTTTATATGTTTTGAAAGATATGTATATATGCAATAATTTATTTTTTTGTTTTTTTCAATAAACGTAATGTTATGAAAACAATTGTGAAAATGTTCAGTGACTTTATTTTTCCTCTTTTTTGTGAAATTTTGAAGTTAGAAATATGTGCCTTCTTCAATGACGTCTAGATCAGTACTAAAGAATGAAAACGCCCCATATAGTTATAAATGGGGTCTTTGGCCAATTCTATCCATTCTATTCCTTCATTTTTTTTCATATCAGGAGTATCTCAGGACCTTTGAATAGTTGAAATTCATTATTTTTACGGAGGCTGCACCGCCCTTCTCCACATTTCTCTGTGCCCCATCATCCCTCATTTCTATGAGGGCATGCCTCAAACCCTGCTGGGGGAGGACTCCACTGCCTACTTTGCCAAAACTTCCTCCTATTTGAAAAGTTATTGAAAACCCAGAAGCAATGGTCCTGAAAATAACTTTAGATGACACTTGAGACACCCTTCAGCATTTAGTCGGAGCTTGGGTATGGTTTTGTGTTAATAGAATAAATGTTACAAAAGTCTAAGTTGATAATAACGAATACAATATTTTTACTTTGTACACATGAAATTGTGTGTCTGTTTCCGGCCGATCTAAAATTTTGCTAGGATCAATTAGACATCAGGAGCATCATTCCTGTGAAGTTTCATGAAAATCCTTCAAGTAGTTCCAGAGGAGTAGTCCCTACAAGTTTTTCCTGTATAACTCTATGTAAACAAAGATGGCCACTGGTGGCCATGTTTGACATCCAATCAAAATGAACTTTGGTTAGGACCAACTACATGTCATGCCAGTCATTTTGGTAAAAGTTCCAAATCAATATCTCTTATGGTTTTTTAAAAGTAGTTGCCACAAAATCATATTTTTAAAATCTATTTTTAGCTGTGGCAGCCATCTTGAATATCCGGCCAACCTGAATTTTTGCTAGGATCAACTAGACATCAAGAGCAACATTCCTGTGAAGTTTCATGAAAATCCGTGAAGTAGTTTCAGACGAGTAGTTACCAAAAGAAAAAGTTTACGGATGGACAGACAGACGGACGGACGACGCACCATGGCATAAGCTCTGCTGCACTTTGATCAGTAGAGCTAATAATAAAAAACTGCTGGCCTTGTGTAGTATTATTGAACTTAAATTATTTAAACTTAAATAAGTTAGTTCAGCAGCTATTTATGCTAAACTTCATCTACAAATAAATATGTACACTCAATGCAGAAAACAATGTAGTATTTAAATCAAATAAGTCAGGGTCACAAAGTCAGAAGAAACTATTATTAAAACAAAATAATACTGTTGGTAGGTTTGTAGCATATAATGGCAAAAAATTAATATTTCTGACCACATACACTAGATGACACTAAAAATAGGAAACTGTTTCCTAAACAATACTTTATTCTTATTATAGAACATTGTATAGTTGATTTCCCCTAAATATCTGTAGAAATTCTACAAATAATTATCTAACATAGTTTATTAAAATGGTCAATGCTGATGGAGTTATTGAGTAGGTATATATCAATTCCTCTGACCTCATGTTCGTTAATTATTACGACATGGTCGACCACTAAACATGCAGTGTGTAGATGGGTCAACCACTAAACATGCAGTGTGTAGATGGGTCAACCACTAAACATGCAATGCGTAGAGGAGTCAACCACTAAACATGCAATGCATAGATGGGTTGACCATTAAACATGCAGTGTGTAGATGGGTCAACCACTAAACATGCAATGCATAGATGGGTCGACCATTAAACATGCAGTGTGTAGATGGGTCAACCACTAAACATGCAGTGAGTAGATGGGTCAACCACTAAACATGCAGTGTGTAGATGGGTCAACCACTAAACATGCAGTGAGTAGATGGGTCAACCACTAAGCATGCAGTGTGTAGAAGGGTCAACCACTAAACATGCAGTGTGTAGATGGGTCAACCACTAAGCATGCAGTGTGTAGAAGGGTCAACCACTAAGCATGCAGTGTGTAGATGGGTCAACCACTAAACATGCAGTGTGTAGATGAGTCAACCACTAAACATGCAGTGTGTAGATGGGTCAACCATTAAACATGCAGTATGTTGCAAAATGATAAGGTCATAACCTTATAAACTTTATAACAAGTTTAATAAAGGTTGTATGAAAATGATTATGACCAAGAATCT